>BQNB010046679.1:0-40230 GCA_026074375.1 Tanacetum coccineum
AATCTAAACTTAATTCCTACTAAATTTGGAAAGCTAAAATTTATACTAACAGTACTAACTTATGGTTAGTACTGGTAGTGTAAAGAATCAGCAGTACTAACTTAGGTTAGTACTGCTAGTGCAATTTAGAGAATGCACTAAACCAAACACCCCTTAATCATTATAACAGATTTGATAAAAGCTTTTTAAGAGAAATCTAATGAACAAAAACTAAATACTAGATAAAAAACTAGCTTAAAACAAACTTAATAATCATGATTAAACAACTGAATAAGCCTTAATCTAAGATCTAAACTATTTAAACTAATATTTTTGGATTTTATGATAGAAATTAATAACTAATGATCTACAACTATTTAAGCAAAAACAGATTAGGACAAACAACTAATAAGCACTAGAAGAGATATTTAAACATTTAATAAGCAAAGAGAATAAGCAAATAAGCAATATTAAGCATATAAACTAAAACTAAGCAACTTAAACTGAAATTAGAGAAGAGTGAAAAGAAAAACTTACTTGATCCTTTAGCTAAACAAAAGGAACCAATTAAGGCAGCTACAAGCTCCCTAGCTTATGAATAAGCTAGAGTATAAGTCCTTGGGATCTCTTCCAAGTTAAGATCCCCTTCCAAAAAGCTCTAATCCATTAAGATCCATAATAGATTTAACTGATTTAAGGTTTAGATAAGATTAGTTCTGAATTCAAACAGCTCTATTTCAGCTTATAGACTGAAAGAGCTTAAAATGAGCTTATTAGCTTATTGAGACTACTTAGCTTATTAAGAGAGCTTATGACTTTAAATGAGAGCTTTGAAAATGAGATTTAAAACACTAAAAACTGAATTTCAATAATTAAAGAAGCTGATTACATTACTTGAAAAAGGAAAATTACATTTAATAAAAACACGAATTTAAGCTAGATTAAAAATTACATAAAAAAAACTAGATTGAAAAGAAGACTCCTTGTGTGTGTGAGAATGAGGCCTATTTATAGTGCCAAGCTGAAGCTTCTAGGTCCTCTAGCCTTGCTCTCCAAACTTTTTCTGAGCTCCCATCCAATCTCTGCCATCCAATCCATCAAATCATTGGGGCTAAATTTTGAGCAGTTAGATCATGATGTGCCACACCTGTAGGATCGCCAGCTTGGCATTCTTTGAATGTGGACGTTTGTTGCTAGTTGTGTGAGTGTTTTAGCACAAATAACCCACTAAACTTGTGCTTTCTTTCTTTGTTGACGTGGCTCTCTTTGAGAAGAAGGTTAATGAATCCTCTTGATTAGACTAATTTGTCCTTGTATTTGTGCTTGAGCTTCCTTGAATTGACCAACGCACCCTCTAATTTTGATTTGCCCCTTGTTTTACCATAGGGGTGAAAACGGGGGAGACGATGAATAGTAAATGTGTTTCCCGCCCCTTCTTTGACAGTTAAAACTGTTGATCTTTGGGAAGTTTACACATTTGGTCCTTGTCTTTCTTTTCTCTCTTTCAAGTTATAAATAACTTTTGAGAAATGCAAGAATGGTCCTTGTGGATTGTTATAAGAAGAATTTGGTAAAGGACATGGGCTTTGACTGGGGCTTTGACATTTCTTGGCTTTGGCTTTTGTACTCTTCTAATTCTCGTGTCCGGGCTTGCTCGATTTTGACTGTTTTCTTGTAATTTTTGACTTATCCGCACCTGCACACACAAAACACAAATACAAGCATATTTTTGCCATTTTTGGATTGTTTTGGGTTTAATTGGGTCTTTTTAGGTACAAACGGATATGTGTATTTTACACTTATCAAAGGCCAAGCTATTTAACGAATGGGAAAGGTTTACTTCTACAGATGAAGAATCGATCGAATCTTATTATCATTGTTTCTCAAAGCTAATGAATGACTTTAAACGAAACAAACATTTCTCAGAAAAGATAGCAAGCAATCTCAAGTTCCTCAACAATCTTCAACCATAATGGAAACGACATATCACCATTGTTCGCCAGACAAAGGATTTATATGAAGCGGATTATACTCAATTGTATGAATTCTTGAAGATGAATCATGAGGAGGTCAATAAACTCAGGGCGAAACGACTTGTAAAAACACATGATCCTTTAGCTTTAATGGCAAATTATCAAAATCCTTATAACTATCAAGTGTTTCACCTCGATCAATCATCTCCACTTACCTACATGCAACAACCACAGCCCAACAAAAACCTTATCCTACAACCTTCATTCAACACGAACTGCATGCAACAACCATTGCAAAATCTCAAAGACATTTTAGATCCCACAACAGCAATAAACATGGCACTTGTTCTAATAGCTAAGGCATTCAAACTTAACTATTCTACACCAACCAACAACAACCAAAGAGTTTCATCAAAACCTCGCAACAGGCAGATTGCACAGCCGTGTATGAATATGGGGCAAGATAGACAGATGCAGATAGTTAGAGGTAATGGTAAGAATTAGTTTGGACAGTATGTTGGGCAGATGGCATGGAATCAGAATAGGTACAATGCAGTACATAATGTCAAGAATCAGGTTGTTCCGTATGCAGTTCAGAATCCGGGTGTTTAAAATGTTGAAAATCATAATGGGCTTATCGTTGTTCCGAGGATTGCTAATCCATATGCGAATCAGAATGGGAATGGTAATGTTGTAGCAGCACATGCTGAGGGTAATGGTAATGGGAATAATGGTAATCGTATAAGGTATTACAACTGCAGAGGATTTGGTCATTTTGCTAGGAACTGCACAGTCAGACCAAGGAAAAGGGTTACTACTCATCTTCAGACTTAGTTGCTGACTGCTCAAAAGAAAGAAGCAGGGATCTAACTTTAAGCTGAAGAATTTTATCTGATGGCTATTGTAGGGGTTCTTGATGAGATTGAGGAAGTCAATGCAAACTGCATCTTGATGGCAAATTTACAGCAAGCATCGATATCGGGTACTCAGACTAACAAAGCTCCCATCTATCATTCAGACAGATCAGCTGAGGTACACCATTCTAAAAATTATTACGATAATGATATATTTAATATATTTACTCAAGAGGAGTAGTATACTAAGATACTCAAGCCTATTATTGAGCCATATCAGATACAACAAAATAACAGTAATGTTATTTCTGTGGCACCTAATGTAGAACATAATGGAGGAACAATAGAACAACATCCTGCCACTATTGAGTAAATACGTGCTTATTTTGAATCATTATATAATAATTTAGCTATAAAGGTTGAGAAAGTCAATGCGGTCAATCGCAAAATGAAAGAAACAAATGCCGATTTGACTATTGAGCTTGCTAGATATAAAATCAAAAAAAGTGTTTTGAAGTTAATCAAGAAAAATATGATAAACTTGAAAGTTGTTATCAAAAGTCTGTTTATCAAGAGCAATGTCTTACTAAAAAGATAAATACACTTCACTTAAGTTCTGCAAAAACAATAACGACTTTGAATGAGGAAATTGCAAATTTAAATAACCAGCTTTCAAAAGAAAAGTCAACTGTTTCCTTTTCTAAATGAAGAAAATAAAAAGTTGAAGTCTAATTTTAAAATACACATAGACGACCTTCTTGATAAACAAATTAAACTTGAGAATAAGATAAAGGAATTAGATAACATTTTGGTAAAAAAATGGGTCAATCGATTCAAATGATGCACATGCTTTCACCTAAGCCATATTCGTTTTACCACACCGAACAAAAAATGTCATTGGGTTATCAAAATCCTTTTTATCTCAAGCAAGCTCAGCAGAAACAACATAGTTTGTATAATGGTAAAGTATTATTAAAAAAGCATGATCCGCCTGCTATGTATGATTCAGAGGAGACACTGCAACTTGCTCAAGAGAGTTGCTTAAAAATGAAATAATTGAATAAAGAAATAAAACCGGCAAATTATGCAAAGATTAATCAACTTTCAGAGGTTTTTGTTTCTTAAAAGGCCAAGTCACGTGAAGAGTTGTATTTTTCAAATACTTCAAAAACGGCCAGTGTTTCCAAATCAATTTCAATACAAAATGAAGAGTTTTCGGATGATACTTCTCCAAGTGTTGCATGAAAATATCTAAATGAGGTAAAAGGCACCATTGTGACTCTTCAACGTGTTGTCCAACAAAAAATGACTTTAGATATACACACTTGGTCGTCTTCTGTTCATCAAGAGCTTTTTAAAATTGTAAAAGATGAAATTTACCCTATCGTTAACCAAGTTGATTCTAGAGTTCAAAATTTTGAAATACAATTTTAAAGGAAGCAGCTAAATTTGTTCAAGACTTCAAATCTCTTGCAAACGAAGCTGATGAATCTCTTGCTAAGCATAAGGCTTTGGAATTTGAAATTGAACGTCTCTTGAGAGCAGTTGTCAGTCAGGATATTATGTCTATTTGTGCAAAATCCTATTGTTGTCGAAACATCCAATCTCCATACTGAGCTTGAACGTACAAAAGAACGATTTGAAAATTGTATCATTAAAAAGGAAAATGAATATGCTAAACTCTTGAATGATTGGTACAAAAAAATGTGAAGAGTGCACATATGATAAAATTTCGTACGATAAAGCTTATAATGACATGTAACAAAAGATCAAACGGTTGCAAGCTCAGTTGGAAGATCTCAAGGGTAAAAGTAAGGATACTCCATGTATATTAGATACCCTTGATCATTTGTCTCAGAAACTAGAAGACAAGAATGTGTCATTAGAATTTCTGGTTCAGAATTATAAAAAAGAAAATGAACATCTTAAGACAACATACAAGAACCTTTTTGAATCTATCAAAGTGACACAAGCTCAGACCAAATTAATAATTGACTCCTTACAAGAAAATTTACATGACACCATTTATGAAAATGATACGTTAAGAGCTCAGTTATTTGATAAGGTTTTTGAACAAAAGGACATAGCAAAAGGTATGAGTGTGAATACTAAGTTTGCAAATCAATCAATCGGGGGAAACCATTTTTGAAACCTCTTAGAAACCATTATGTTGTTTGACAACCAAATGCGTTTCAATTAGAACGACCAAAATGGGTTCCTCCCAAAGTTGCTGAGAAGAATGATTTGTTAAACCCAGTCACTTCAAACTCGGTACCTATCACCACTAAATTAAATGTTATGAAAAATGATAAAGTGATTGCCCCAGGAATGTTTAGGATTGATCCTTCTAAGACTTCTTGGGTAGATAATGTTATGCCTAACAAACCTGTTAAAGCAAGTGTTAGGACAAATCCAATCACTATTTCACAAACTCATGTCATCTCTCAGGAAAATGTGAATCCTAATTCAAATGGTATTTCTTCTACAAGAGTAGAAAGCACGGCTAAGACCAGAAGACCACAACCTAAGAGTAATATAAAGAATGATAGGGCACCCTCTGCGTCTAAGAGTAGTTGCATCAAGAATAAAGATGTTGAAGTAAAAGAACACCATAGGAATTTACTGCTTTCTAAGAATAAGAAACATATGTCATCTGAATGTAATATAGTTAAGCTTGCTATTTGGAATGATAAATCTGAAGTTGTTTGTCCTATGTGTAAGCAATGTTTAAGTACTGTTAATCATGATGTCTTTGTGCTTAATTATGTAAATGGCATGAATTCTCGTAATGATAAACATAGTGCTAATGTTTCAAAATTACAAATCAAAAGAAACATAAGTCACAAGTCAAGAAACCTAAGAAGGTAGGGTCCAAATAAAGACTTGCTTCACCTAAGCCTAGTAAACCTAGAATTTGCCTTAGGTGGTCACCAACTGGAAGACTTTTTTACCTTAAAGGAAAAATAATTGCATCCAGTGAATCTAAGTGTCAATCTAACTGCTCTAAAGGTGAAAATGCATGTACTTCTAACCATCAAGAACCTACAAGCAAACGGTTTCCAAATTCTACTTTTCTTTGGCAAGTCGTCTAAATTTGTTTATAGTGCGTCGACTCGGGTTACTCAAAGCATATGACATGAAATTTAAAGCTTCTAATAAACTTTGTCTAGAAGTTCTTAGGAACCGTCCGCTCTGGAAATGATCATATTACTGCTATTTTTGGTTATGGTAATCTTCAATAGGAAAATATATTGATCACCAGGGTTTATTTCATTGAGGGCTTGAGGCACAACTTGTTCTCGGTTGGACAATTTTGTGATTCAGATTTAAAGGTCGCATTCAGAAGAAAAACCTATTTCGTTAGAAATCTAGAAGGAGTTAATTTGTTAAAAGGAAATCATACAACAAACCTTTACACCATCAATCTCCATGAAATGGCCTATGCCTCTCTAATTTGCCTCATGGCTCGTGCTACTTCTATCAAGTCTTAGTTATGGCATCAATGTTTATCCCACCTTAACTTTGACACCATAAATGACCTTGCCAAAAATGATCTCATCACTGGTCTTCTAAAATTCAAATATCATAAAGAACATTTTTGTCCCTCATGTGAGCAAGCAAAAAGAAAAAAAGGCATCTCACCCACCAAAACCCGTTCCAAATTCAAAGCAGAGGTTACACCTTCTTCATATGAATTTGTATGGCCTAATGAGAGTTGAAAACATAAATGGGAAGCATTATATTCTGGTGATAGTGGATGACTACTCTCATTACACATGGGTTCACTTTCTCAGATCAAAAGATGAAGCACCAGAAGTGATTAAGACTTCCCTAAAGAAAATTCAAGTCCTTCTAAAAGCTCTAGTCATTATTGTAAGAACCGACAATGACATAAAATTCAAGAATCAAGTGCTTAAAGAATACTTTAAAGAAGTTGGCATCTCTCACCAATCTTCTTTTGTGAGAACTCCTCAGCAAAACGGAGTCATAGAACGAAGAAACCAAACGTTAATAGAGGCTGCTAGAACAATGTTGATTTTTTCTTGTGCTTTGTTATTCTTATGGGCTAAATCAATTGCTACTGCGTGCTACACTCAAAACCGCTCCATCATTCATCGCCGATTTAAACACCATATGAGCTTATTAATGGAAAAAAACCGAATATCTCCCTTCTTCATGTATTCAGGGCTCTCTGTTATCCCAAAAATAACCGTAAGGTTATTGGGAAGCTTGGTACGAAAGGTGATATTGGCTTTTTCATTGGTTATTCTACTAATTCTTGTGCTTATAGAGTATACAACCGAAGGACAAAGAAAATCATGGAGACGATGAACGTAACATTTGATGAGCTTTCAGCTATTGCTTTTGAACAATGCAGTTCAAAACCCTGGCTTCAAAGCATGAATTCTAGACAAATCAGTTCAGGACTCGATCTTACTTATGCTCCGTCAACAATAACAACTTAAAAACCAATTGAACATGAATTGGATATATTGTTCGAAGCTATGTATGATGATTATATTGGTGGTCAAACGTCAATTGCTCTAAGAACTGCACCTGCTGCACCAGCACCTCAAGTTCTATAGACTTCAATGACATCTACAACAATAGCAAACACTGCACCAACACCAACAAATTTATTCTCTCAAGCTACAAATATTCCAGACACTTCACATGATGTTGACGAGCTCGAACCATAACAATCAGCAACAAGATAATCAAGCTTTACTCCAACCCAAAATAGTTGTTGATAATGTTCCTAATGCAATGTTTGATGGAGATGTATCCGTGAACCCATTTGCTCCACCTTCTACAAGTGCTGCTGAATCATCATCTTCATAATATGTGGATCCATTAAACATTTATACATTCTATCAACCGTACCAACATTATTATCAATAGACTAAGGATCAACCCTTAGAACAAGTGATAGGAGAACCCTCATGACCAATTTTGACAAGAAATCAATTAAAAATTGATGGTGAAATGTGCATCTACGCACTGATTGTGAGCACTATGGAAACAATAAATGTCAAAGAGGCTATGACCGACCCTGCATGGATTGACTCAATGCAAGAAGAGCTTCTCTAGTTCAAAAGGATTGATGTATGGGTGTTAGTTCCTGCTCTAGATAACATAAACCTTACTTTGAAATGGTTATTCAAAAACAAGCATGATGAAGGGAACACGGTCATTAGAAACAAGACTCGTCTAATTGTGAGAGGGTATCGCCAAGAGGAAGGAATAGATTTTGAAGAATCCTTTGCTCTAGTTGCTAGGATGGAAGCTATCAGGATAGTTTTGGCATATGTTGCACACAAATTGTTCATTGTATTCCAAATGGACGTGAAAACTGCTTTCTTGCATGGTTTGTTAAAGGAAGACGTGTACGTGTGTCAACCTGAAGGTTTCATCGATGCTGGTCATCCAAGTCATGTCTACAAGTCATGTCTAAGCCAACCGAGAAGCAACTCAAGGAGGTTAAAAGGATCTTTTGCTATCTTCGGGGAACCATCAATATGGGTTTCTGGTATACGAAGGATTCTGGTTTTAAACTAACTAGATTTTCAGATGCTGATTATGCGGGATGTGATACCTTCAAGAGTACTTTCGGTGAAACTAAATTCTTACGCGAAAAGCTAATGAGCTGGTCCTCGAAGAAACAAGACTGTACGATGCTGTCAACCGCGAAAGCAAAATATGTGTCTCTATTCGCTTGTTGTGCCCAAGTCATTTGATTATGGACACAGTTAACGGATAATGGATTTCACTTTCACAGGAGTCCTATCTATTGTGATTCGAAATCAGCCATAGCCATATCCTATAACCTGGTCCAACACTCAAGAACCAAACAGATCGCTGTCCGCTACCATTTCATAAAGGAGCACGTGGAAAAGGGTACGATTGAATTGTACTTTATCAAGACTGATTACCAATTGGCAGACCTCTTCACTAAAACCCTTCCAGTTGATAGGTTTAATTATTTGGTTCATCGCCTTGGTATCCGCAATTTGTCTCCACAAGAACTTGAATGTCTTGCAAATCACAGTAATTCTTTGTATATATCTATTAGAAAACAAAATATAAAATTATAAAACCTATAAAAGCAAAATACAAAATCAAAAAATTTCAAAAATACCATAAATAATCTTCTTTGACATGTCTCTCATAAATTGATAACATTTACGCACCTAGAAATGTTGATCAATATTGACACGAGTGTATAAATGAAGTTCGGGCGAGAGTTTCAAAAGTTTTCAAAACATGTCTCTTTAAATTTTCTCTATAACTTTTAAGTAAATGTCAGCTTAGGACTCGGTCTCTAAAGAAAGGAAAATGTTCATTTATGCACATTATTCCTAAACAACGGGAAGTTCACATCTTCTCGGTCTTGAGCGCGTCATATAAACATTCAAAGTTTTGAATGCTCAAGAGAAGCACTAAAAAAATGATACTTCGTAAGATAAATTAAAAATCATTTTCCTGTTGAGCACAATTTTTCAAGATATTTTCAAAAAGAAATGATCAAATTCTTTCGAAATTGTGTGCTCAACAAAGTCACACTCCATGTTTTCATTCTAATCTTTTATTTATGGGGAGTATAAATTTTGATATTAGTTCATCTGGCATGCATTCGTATTCTCCCATTATTTAGTTAGTCTAAAAGTATATCAACGTACATTAACTTATATATTAATTCACTAGTTAATTCAAAAATTGTCACCACATATGTAATTTTTGAGGGGGAGAATAGTGATTAAAATGTGATCAATAAGGCTTAATATGGATAAGATCTCTTGATTATAAGTGTGTTCTTGACCTCACATGTGCAAAACTCTTTCATAATATGATGCATATGTGTAGGGGAGCTTTTTGGTGATATAGAAAACTCTCAATGTGTAATAAATGATTTCTCGAACACGTTGATTGCTTTTTTAATGGTTTTTTTGGCTACTATGGAAATACCAAAGACCAACCAATTGTTGTTTCTTACGGTGTTATAAGGCGGTTAAAGATAGGTATTTTGTTCCTTGATCCAGCCAGAACTGGAGGGATCTACCCAGGGACACTCCAATAGATAGAGAAGAAGTCCTTAGGTATGATTGAAAAAAAAGGAGTAAAGTGAGATTAGGAATAATGTTATCAAAGGCATGAGTTATCACCGGAACAAACCCAACATGGTGATGATGAGGACGCATTGGAATAACATTGAAAGGGTTAAAGAAGGAAAAATAATTGTAAGGATAAAGGGTGTAAAGAAAGAAGCCCTCCATATAACCTTAGGCAGAAACCGGGTTAATGCATAATCTATCAGTAATCACAAAGATGATTCTGATATTTAAGACAAGTCATCATGGACCCAGTGATGCAATACATAATGCATCCCAGCTATGCATGATTCTCTCAAAAGAAGTTTGTTTCATTTCTCATGGAGTACAACACGTTTCTATCAACTTTCTCATTCCGAGATCATAGATATTAAAAAGGTGGCAGTTCGCTCCAGCCTCCGATCACCAAATATCAAAAGCGAACTTATAGAGTCTAGAGCCATCGAGATCAATAAATAATCTCATTAGGACACAATTCTATATAAACTTGTTGTTTATCATCAAGAACACAAGTTGTACAAGATTCCAACACAGACGCAAATATAATCTGTGTGTATTAATGAGAATTGATAGTGTTAGGAATGAAAAAGTGTCTATCTTATTGAGATCGAGTCTTGTAATAATTAGAGAAATAATATTATGTAATAGGTTAGGTGAAAGGCTTGTGACTAAAATAAAGTCACGAGACCCGGCTAAATAGCCAAAGTCTAAAAGACAAGAGCTAGGAGCTCATCCTTGTATTTGGGTATAAATACTCCATCCCCACTTCATTAGTGAGGTGTGTCTTCTAATCTAATCCTTCTTATTTTCTATAATCCTCATCCTTCCTCTTTCTCTCTCTAATTTCTATAGTTCTCTTTCTCTCTTTAATTTCTATAAGCACACACATAACACCTAAACACACACTTAATTGCTTATTGATCCTAAAATCAAGACTTAACAAGTGGTACCAGAGCCAAGGAGTGATTTAGTGTTCGTTTAGGGAGCTTATTTGGTCAGCTTATTGCGTTAGCTTATTTTGAGCTTATTCTGGTCTTATTTGCTTATTTCGAGTGCTTATTCTGATATTTGAGCGTTGATTTGTTCGAATTTGCTTATTTCGTGCTTATTGTTTTATCAGTTTGCTTATTTCTTAATTCGGGTGCTTATTCTTAAATTCTAAGCTTATTTCGAGTCAAAATTGATTTTAAAACTGTTTTTCAGGTCTAACTATTTTTTTAGTGCTTAATTTTGGTCAAAAAGTTGAACAGCTTATTATGTGCTTAAATAGCTGATTTTCTACTTATTGTGCTAATTTCAGATTGCGTTTTATGCAATCGAAATTGAATTCTTATAGTTTTATCGTAAGGGTCGTGGTAACAATTCGTAGATAATTTGCTTGTTCGTGCTTATCTGCTTATTTTTTTGTGCTTTTTCGATAAAAATCAATTACAAAAATCATTTTTAGAAGTTTGACTGGTCAAATTCAGTATCATAACTGCTTTTATCGAATTTTGACTAGTCAATTTTGGTGTTGACTTTTGGTCAAGGTCAAACACGCGTGTTCAATCAACAAGTTTTTGAAAAACGCATTTTGGAATGAACTGAGTTAGATCTAATCTAGATCCTGGGTACTTATCGAGAATTTGACATCAAAGAAAAATAATAAAAAGATAAGCATAATCAATTTTTTTGATTATTCATTTTTCGACAAAAATCAATCTCGATAAGAACCATTTCGACAAGACTTAATTTTAACAAAGAACATAGATCTCAGCTTAGTTTATATCACAATATTAATCTTTAAAAGACCACAAACAAATATATCTTCAGAGATCTAGAATCTAGTTCAAACAAAAAAGTAAACAAAAACAAAAGAATCGAAATTGAACTCGAAGCAGAAAATAACTAAACAACAAGATTTATAAGATCTCAGTTATCATCGTTGTGTGTTTGTGATTTAAAGTTACCAAGATCTAAAAGATCTTTAACACAAAAGAGATTTTCATCACAGATATGATCAAATTCGACAAGAGATTAATTTTTGACAAAACCTAATTTTGATACACAATTTCGACATCAATTTCGATACTAAATTTCGAAGATTAAAAGACCTTTAAAAGATCAAATCACACAAAAAAGATTCATCATTACAGATCTAAAACACGACATGCATCTAACGATCTAATCTCAACCATACACTCTCCATCAATCAACAACTCTGACTCGATCTAAATCCCATCCTCCAACATCTAAAAGAAAAAATTCGAACTTAAAACTAAAAAGAAAAACAAAGATCTCAGTTTTTGGTTTGATTTTCGTAAACATCAAAGCCTTAACACACAAAAATAACCATATCTTCATAAATTAGTTTGAAGTATTGCTTCTTTGTTTAATATTCAAAACTCTTAAAAGGAAAAACAAGAGCAAGATGTTAGCCGTGTTTTTATATAAAGTGATGGTCATTTATTATTCTCGAGCCTTGTATAGGAAAACATAGTTTACGGGAATTACTCTAAGCTAATTGGGCCTTAGTATCAGGCTTAAAGCCCATTAGTAAGTGGTTCGGCCCAACCACATAGCAAACGAACCCATGAAGGGGTTATAGTCTTTTGTAACTATAAATACCCTTTACCACTCAAGGTAAAGGGTGTTACTTCTTATTTTTCTCTTTATCAAGTAACCATTTTTCTTTTGTTTTATTTCTCTCTCTAGTTCTTTCTCTCTCTAAAATATTTTCTCTTATTTTGTGTTTATGGTGATGAAATGATAGCATGCTACATGTGGTATCAAGAGCCATGGAGTGATTAGTGATTTGTTCTTGTTCATCTTCTTTGTTTTTCTTTTGGTTCGAACCCTATACAAAAATGGGTTTCACTTTTGTGGGTTTCACTTTTGTGTGTTCAAAAACCATAAAGCTTGCATCTTTCTTGTTATTTGATCATTGTAGAGGCTAGTTGTACAAGCAAATCCATGGAAAACATCAAAAGTTTGATCTTTTTAAGGTCTTTGGTTCAAAAAGAGGGTTTTTGTACTTGAATCTTGATTTTAAATTTTTCGTCTTAAAAACATTAAAGTTTGGATTTTTAAGGTCCTCCTAGCTTTAATATACTTAGTTGTGCAAGAAAAATCGAGTAAAAACATCAAAAAATATGTCTTTTGGTGATTTTTGAGTTTTGAACATTTTTGGGCGATTGATACATTGGTTAGGCGATATATACATTGGTCAGGTGATCTATACATTGGTCAGGCGATCTATACATTGGTCAGGTGATCTATACATTGGTCAGGCAATTCATACATTGGTCAGGCAATCTATACATTGGTCAGGCGATCTATACTTTGGTCAGGCGATTTATACATTGGTCAGGCGATCTATACATTGGTCAGGCGATCTATACATTTGTCAGGCGATTTATACATTAGTCAGGCGATCTATACATTGGTCAGACGATCTATACATTGGTCAGGCGATCTATACATTGGTCAGGCGATTTATACATTGGTCAGGTGATTTATACATTGGTCAAGCGATCTATACTTTGGTCAGGCGATTTATACATTGGTCAGGCGATCTATACATTGGTCAGGCGATATATACATTGGCCAGGCGATCTATACATTGGTCAGGCGATCTATACATTGGTCAGGCAATTTATACGTTGGTCAAGCGATTTATACGCATAGGTGATCTATATGCACAGGTGATTTATACACACAGGTGATTTATACACACAAGTGATTTATACGTACAGGTGATTTATACCCTTCTACAGGCGATTTATACACTGTTTTTTGGGTTGAATTATACAATTCTCATTAGGTGAATTATACGGTTTTTCTTTGATTTGTAAAATCCCGTGAAATATTAACTTATTTTCTTGGTTTTATCAAGAATTGTAAAATCTTGTGTATTCTAAACCACTAATCACTAAAATGATCCTTGCTTATCATTTCACATCACTTTTGCAATGTCGACTCAACAAGACATTTATGCAGCTGGTTTCGAAAACTGCCCTCCTATGCTTAACAAAGAGAACTATGTTCCATGGTCATCACGTCTTCTCTGGTATGCTAAGAGTATACCAAATGGAAAGTTAATCTACAATTCCATTATGAATGGTCCATATGTCAGACGTATGATTCCTGAACCAGGTGATGCAGACCGTGAAGTTCCTGTTAATGAAACCTTTCATGAATAGACAGACGGTAAACTCACTGAGAAGGAGCTTAAACAGGTTGAAGCCGATAATCAAGCCATTCAGACTATTCTTCTCGGTCTTCTTGAAGACATCTATGCTGCTGTTGACAGCTGTGAAACTACTCAGGAAATATGGTTACGTGTTTAACAAATGATGAAAGGTTTTTACATTGGAATTCAAGAGAAGAAGGCTAAGTTGTTTAATGAATGGGAAAGGTTTACTTCTACTGATGGGGAATCGATTGAGTCTTACTATCATTGTTTCTCAAAATTAATGAATGATTTCAAGAGAAACAAACATTTTCCAGAAAAGATTGCCAGCAATCTCAAGTTCCTAAACAAATTACAACCTGAATGGATTCCCCATGTTACCATTGTTCATCAAACAAAGGACTTGCATACAGCAGATTACACTCAATTGTATGATTTCTTGAAGTACAATCAAAAGGAGGTAGATGAACTAAGAGCTGAACGACTTGGAAAAACACATAATCCTTTAGCACTCATGGCAAATTCCCACAATCCTTTCAATTATCTAGTGTTTCACCAAGATCAAGCATCACCAAGTACCTACATGCAACAACCACAACCCAACAACAACTATAACCCACAACCATCATTCAACCAGAACTACATGCAACAACCAATGCCAAACCCCGAAGACATTTCAGATCCCACAACTGCTATGAACATGGCACTTATTCTAATGGCTAAGGCATTCAAACTAAACTACTCAACACCAACCAACAACAACCAGAGAATTTCATCAAACCCACACAACAGGCAGATTACTCAACCGGGTATAAATATGGGTCAAGACAGACAAATGCAGATGACTAGAGGTAATGGTGGAAATCAGTTTAGACAGTATGCTGGGCAGAATGTAGGGAATCAGAATGGGTATAATGCAATACAGAATGTCGAGAATCAAGTTGTTCAAAATGCGATTCAGAATCTGGGCGTTCAGAATGTTGGAAATCAAACTAGGCTAATTGTTGTTCTAGGGATTGCTAATCAGAATCCGAATGGGAATGGTAATGTTGTAGCAGCACGGGCTAAGGGTAATGCGATTAGGAATAATGGTAATCAGATAAGGTGTTACAACTGCAGAGGATTGGGTCATCTTGCTAGGAATCGCACAGTCAGACCAATGAGAAGGGATGCTGCTAATCTTCAGACTTAGTTCATAGGAATCCAACTCTAAGCTAAAGAGTTTGATTTGATGGCTGGTGCAGTGGATCTTGATGAGATTGAGGAAGTCAATGCAAACTGCATTTTGATGGCTAATTTGCAGCATGTGTAACACCCCCAAAATGGGTCGCAGCGGAATATGAGTTTGGGAGCGTTACTTCATAATAACATTGCACAAGATATAAGACCGACCTCTAATTATGTCCTGAGAAAAACATGCTTAAAATGGTCAACATAAAGTTGGTGAATTCATAGGTTTGTAAAATGTATGAGTGTAGGACCGCAATTGTTTAGAGTGTGTATTGCATGGTATACAATATCCAAAACAGTAAGTATTGCATGGTATACAATATTCAAAACAGTAAGTATTGCATGGTATACAATATTCAAAACAGTAAGTATTGCATGGAATACAATATCCAAAACAGTAAGTATTGCATGGTATACAATATTCAAAACAGTAAGTATTGCATGGTATACAATATCCAAAACAGTAAGTATTGCATGGTATGCAATATCCAAAACAAGAAGTACTGAATTGAACTAAATAAGCTAGAAACTTAGCTTTTTGGACTGACAGAAACTAATAAGCTTATGAGCTTAATTTACTTGGCTTTTTGGGATTAAGCTAACAAAATAAGCTAAAATATGGGGGACAGATAAATAGGGATAGGTGAGTCCGAAATATCAAGCTAAGAAGTCAATAACGCCTAAAATAAGCTGAACTAAGAATAAGCTATATTGACAGTTTTAATAAGAAAACAAAAAGTGCTACTTATCAGCCTATGAATAAGCTAAGCTAACAAAGGGAGATAAGCTATGAACTTTTGGGGAATTAAAGGGCTAGTAATAAGTTATAAAGAAAAGCAAAAAGATCCTAAGGCTCAATACAAAATAAGCTAAATAAGCTATGCTGAAAATGGTGCTCAGCACCAGGGGAGCTCAAACAGTGAGCTAGGGGGCTTTTTGGGCTTATGCAAATAAGCTCTCAAGTGAATTTTACCCAAAAGCAATCCCAAACAGATTGAAAAGGGACACCAATAAGCTAGTTTCCAAAATTTTAGGGATTAAAAATCATTAAAAGCTGCTGATATTGAAGCTTAAAAGTCAAGGGTTTTAGAAATTTTCATATAGCATACTTTGACTTATTTGGTCAAATGAAAAAGGGCAGAACACATGGCTTTTAAAGGGGTCTTTTGTGACTACAATAAGCTCAAAAATGAGCTGCTTAAGCTGTCTAAGCAGCTTAAGCTTTTGAGCTTATTTTCCTTGTAAAAATCTTGCCAGAAAGTGAATATTCACTAAAATCTAAATTTTTTTACTAAAGGTTATGATTTCTTTAGCCTAATTAAGCACACACACTCAGCCAAAGGTGGCTGAGTGTTTGTAACCCATGACACACACAAAACTACCCATTTTACAGCTTAGCCAAACACCCCCTTAAATAAGTCAAAAAGACTTTTTACTTAATTTTACTTAAAAATAATTAATGTAGTTTGATGTGAGTGACAGTAGAATTAAATTGAAACAAATAAACACAACTTTCTTTCAGAATTGACCACGAATTAAAGAGTTGAAATATTGAAAACTAGGAAACTCAAAATAGACTTTTAACTTGAATTAATCTGCTTAAAAACAGTGATATACTAAAAAAAAAGGTGAGCTGAAAGCTTAAATTACAATTTGATTAAAATTTAAACAAAAATAAGCTAGTTAAAACTAATGTGGTTCGGCTTTGGTTTTCTTCAATTTATATAAGCCTTCTTTTCTTCTCTTTGTGTTTCTTGTGTGAGGTGAAGCCTCAGCTTCCAATCCTAGCCATTGATTGGTCCTTGTGCTTCCTTTTACTCAATCCCCACCATTGATAGAACTTCGGGGTTGATGAGATTGCCAGCGTGGCATTTTAAACAGGGAAATGGGTGTGGGTTTAGGTTTAAAACGGGTAAAGGAGGGGTTGGGTAAAAGCTTGAGTGGTAACATGTGATTTTGAGGGGTTTGAGAGCGTTGGCGGGAAAGGGTTGGGGAAGAGAGCCGTTTATTGGTTACAGGTTTGAAAAGTTTCAAAAGCACAAGAAGAACCCCTCGGGTTACAATCACTTTTCATTTCTTTTGTCCCTTTTCTTTTTAGTTATAAGAGGTTTGAAAGCTTGGCATAAACAGCCCTTGTGTTTTATAAAAACAAAGATATAAAAGGATTAGGCTATTGGCAGTTTAAGCCCTTGGTATTTTAAAAGAGAAAAACGATTTTGTAAAATTACAAATTCAGTCCCTATCTTTTCTATATCATTTTCCTTTATAAAACATATTTTAAAAATAACTATTTCTAGTCCCTATGTTTTACAAAAGAAAGTTTTGGGCCTTTATTGGGCTTGGGTTTGGTATTGGGCCCAGCTGGGTTTTGTTTGGGCCCAATAAGGATTTGTGGGCTTGTACTGGGCCCAACTGGGTGTGTTTGGGTTTTGTGTGTACACCGGCTGAGATTGGTTTGTTCAAGGGCTAGGATCGGGCCTTCAAAGTCTTCATAGTCTCTGTCAATTGCACACAAATGGGCTGTTGTCATTGGATTGGAGAGTCCCATTGTCTTCAACAGTCTTCAATAATAAACTATTGGGCTTTCCCCGCCCACAGATGGGATGAGATTGCATCAAATAGTATTCGTCCAATTACGGCTCCGGTTTTGACCTGTTAATTGTTGAGTGACTTTGACTTTTCTGTCCTTTTGGCTTTGCTTTGGCTTTTGTCTTTCACAAGCTTTTTCCATTCGATCCATTTATGTCGTTTTGGCTTTGTTTATCGTCCTTTTCTTGGATAACCGTTCCTGCACAAACATTTAGGCAAAACAAGCGTACATTGTTTGCATTTAAGTCCGTTTTTGGTTATTTCAGCCTCGTTTTTTAAAGAAGTAAAAGGTATGTGGATTTAAGCACATAACCAATCAACCATCACCAAGTAACCTACATGCATACAACCACAACCCCATCAACACAACTATAACCCGACGAACCATCATTCAATCAAGAACTACATGCAACAACAATGCCAATCCCGAAGACATCACAATCCCGAACAACCGCTAATGAACATGGCAACTCGTTTCAAGATGGCTAAGCATTCAACTAAACTACACAACACCAACAACAACAACCAAGAAATATCCATCAAACCCTCGTATCGGCAGATTGCTCCACGGGAATTAACATCAGGGTCAAGACACGACAGATGCAGATGTGGAGCAATGGTGGGAGATCAAATTAACATTAAGCTGGCAGTAACATTTTGTATCAAAACAGGTATAGAAATGCATTATAATAAGACGGGAATCGAGTTTGTTCAAGATCAAAGTTTAGAATCAGGTGTTTCAGAATTTATGTAACTTTTATGTATTGGGTATAAAAGTGGGTATTTGTTGAAGCGTAGAAAGGTTTTGGTGGTTCTGGGTATGCCTAAACGTATTTTATCGCAAAACGTAGCCAATTTACGTAACCAATAAAAATAAAAAGGAACAAAGACCATAATTATTCTCAAAATAATTATTTAATACTTGCTAAATGTAAACATTTAATTGTTTAACACCCGTTTACATTGAATGATCATTTTTAGCTTACGCGATTTAACCCAATGACGCGAAATAAAAGCGAACGCGTACAATACCAACAATAAATAGTGAATTTATTGATGACGTAAATAACCCTAAAACACGGGGTGTTATAGAATGCATCGACATCGAGTACTCAGACTGACAAAGCTCTCGTCTATGATTCGGACGGATCAGCTGAGGTACACCATTATGACAATTGCTATATTAATGATATATTTAATATGTTCACTCAAGAGGAGCAGTATACTAAGCTACTCGAGCCCATTCCTGAACCACACCAAGTACAACAGAATGATAGTAATGTTATTTCTGAGGTTTTTAGTGTAGAACAAAGTGGGGGAACAGTATAACAATATCCTATAACTATTGAGGAAACTCATGCGTACCATGAATCATTATTTTATAATTTAGCTGCTAAAGTTGAGAAAGTCAACATGGTCAATCGCAAAATAAAAGAAACGAATGTTGAATTGACCACTAAGCTTGCGAGATATAAAAATCAAGAAAAGTGTTTTGAAATTAGTCAAGAAAAATATGACAAACTTGAAAGATGTTATCAAAAGTCTATTTATCAAGAACAATGTCTTACAAAAAAGATAAATGCTCTTCACTTAAGTTCCGGTAAACAAATAACGACTTTGAATGAGGAAATTTCAAACTTAAATAAACAGATTTCAAAGGAAAAATCAACTGTTTCTTCTCTTCTCGAAGAAAAGAAAAGGTTGAAGTCTGATTTTAAAATACGCGAAGACGAGCTTCTTGATAAACAAATTCAACTTGAGAATAAGATAAAGGAATTTGATAATATTTTAGTTAAAATGGGTCAATCAATTCAAACGATGCACATGCTTTCACCTAAGCTAGACTCGTTTTACCACACCGAACAAAAAATATCTTTGGGTTATCAAATCCTTTTTATCTCAAGCAAGCTCAGCAGAAACAACAGAGTTTGTATAATGGCAAAGTTCTATTAGAAAATGTACGTACAAAGGGTGAAAAGAAAGAAGCCCTCCATACAACCTTAGGCAGAAACCGGGTCAATGCATAATCTATCGGTAATCACAAAGATGATTCTGATATTGAAGACAAGTCATCATGGACCCAGTGATGCAATGCACAACCCTCCCTAGCCACTCAGAATCTCTTAAAAGATTTCTGTTGTCTTTCGCAAGGAGATTCAAACACATTTCTATCTGGCTTTACTCATATTTTCGAGATCGGTGATATTGAAAAGTGCAGTCCACTCCAGCCTCCGATTACCAAATAACAAATGTGCACTTATAGAGTCTAGAGCCAACGAGATCCATCAAAAATCTCACTAGGACACAAATTCCAATATACAAAATGTCGTACATCATTATACAACATTTGGTATCAATAATGGTCCTACGCATTATCCTTGTGATAATGAGCCAAGAAATCAGAGTGATACTCTTTAGTATTCACAGTGATGATGGAAATCCTACTTGAGCCAACATCAAACAAGCTCTTGGTAGGTGACTTGCGAGATTCTATATGAATCAAACTTGTGTCAACTGGAAAGAAACGATGGTGCGATTCTACATGAATCAAACTTGTTCCAGTAATATGAATTGACGACTCAATCAGAAAGATAGTAACTATCTGATTCACTCTTTACTGGATGTCTTGCTTGAGAACGCTCCGGTAACGAGAACGGCTAGTGCAGCTGCGAAACCCTGTCAAGGAGATTCTTTTGAATTCTACCTGATCACAGGCAGTATTTACACTGATTAACGGGGAACCGTGGTTATTGCAACCATATTCGACGAAGTGACAAAGACACTTTCGTCCATATATGTTTATCTCTAACCTATATTTGCAGGTTTTCCTGACGGTAGCAGCTTCTAGTCCATGACGAGTCAATATTCAAGACCTCATGCTCAATCCACAAAGATTAATTCATGATGAAAGCTTAATCTATCAAAGTCTTCCGCAATCTCTGATGAACAAGCACTTCCTCATAAGAACATTTTGTGGTACAAGTAATCATGTTAAAAGAAAATGTTGAGGGAGATTGTTAGCAAGCTTTCAAGATCTTGAGCATGAGGGTGGAGACACAAGATCGCAAGGCGCAAAAAGATCCAAGGATAAAGATTTAAGAGACTCATAGTCAAGACCAAACAAGGCCAAAGACCACGATAACAAATTTTGTCAAAGAAATCAAGTTAAGATCAAGATCAAGATCACAAGCTGCAAATTGGAGACATCAAAAGGATTCCCAAGAAAACAATGCACCAAGAACTCATAAGTCACAAGAAGGATCCTCAATTGAATGACCACCCCTTAAGGGGAGATTGTTAGCCGTGATATTTAGTAAAGTGATGGTCATTAAATATTCCTGAGCCTTGTATAAGTAAAACATAGTTTTTGGGAGTTTAGTTAAGCTAGTTGGGCCTAGTTGTCGGGCTCAAGCCCATTTGTTCTATGAACCGGCCCAACTCAAAGCCTACAAGAATACCCATCTCTTGGATACTATTTAAAGCCCTCTCCAAGTGTGGAGAGGGTGTTGCTTCTCATTTTTCTTTTGTGAATCAAGTAACCATTTTTCTTTGTTTTTTACTTTCTCTCTCTAAAATCTATTTTTCTTATTTTTGTGTTTTGGTGATGAAATGATAACCTAACAGGAACTGAACTAGTTAACCGAACCAGTGGAACCGAACTAGTCTTTTTGTTGGACAACCAAACTAGATAACCGAACTAGTAGAACCGAACTAGTTAGTATTTTGACAACCGAACTAGTTAATCGTTTTGGTAACCGAACTAGTTTACCTTTTTTTTACAACCGAACTAGTCAACCTCCTTTAAAAACTGAACTAGTCAAAACCTATCAACTCAAATTTCTAAATTATACCGGTTTGTTCTTTAGACTTTAAAATCCAGTGAAACATTAACTGTTTTCCTCGTTTTGTCGAGAATTGGTAAAATCCCGTGTAGTTTAAGAATTATTTCAAGACTCAACAACCACTCAAACCAAACACAATTGTCTTTACCTTTCTAACCACCGTCCGATCAACCAATAATCCTTTGTCACAATCAAATGGACACTCTTGCTGACAAACGCAATTCTTTCGTGTGCCGACAATACGTCCACTATTTTGGGAAAAGAGTATGTAATGATTCTGAAAAAGCATAATGGAAATGCTACATTCTAAATAGAACAACATGGACGAATGATTCTTGAATCCGGTTGAAAATGGTCCACACATTTGGCCTCAATTGAGGAAATGGAGATGACAGACCTAATATATATACCTGATTTAACTCCTACAGAAACAATTCAAAAGTCTGATAGTGATACAAGGCAACACACATCATTCTACAAGGGCTTACCCACCTGATGTCTATGCATTGGTTAGTAATCATAAAGTCGCCAAGGAACTTTGGGAAAGAATTCAACTTCTTATGCAAGGAACTTCATTAACGAAACAAGAAAGGGAGTGTAAGCTTGATAATGAATCGTCCGATAATTTTGCTCTATAAGAAGGGAGAAACACTGCGTGATTTCTACTTGAGATTTTCTCTGCTGCTAAATGATATGAATATCTACAATATGAAACTGGAACAATTTCAAGTGAACACCAAGTTTTTGAATACTCTTCCTCCTGAATGGAGCAAATTTGTGACAGATGTCAAATTGGTTCGGGATTTGCACACAACTAATGTTGATCAGCTTCATGCTTACTTGGGACAACACGAATATCATGCAAATGAGGTTCGTTTAATGCATGAACGCAATTCTGATCCGCTTGCTTTAGTTGCAACCCAACAGATGACCCAGTCTCCTTATCAAAATCATCAAAACTTATTCCAAAACACTCAATTTCAACCACAAGTTTCATCATTTCAGTCACCACAATATGGTTCACCTTATCAGTCTCAACAATACTCAACTCATCAATCATCAACACCTCTTTCAATCACTTATCCATCTAATGAGTATCAATCATCAATTCACCACAACGTTTATTCTCCATCATCATCCATCCCTCAATTGGAATATGCTCCTTTAGTTAACCAACAATCTGAATTTTCCCAACCAGAAACAGGTCTAATTGTTCCTGTGTTCCAGAAAGGTGATGATCCCATTGATGCCATCAATCACATGAAACATAGGGTCACAGATTTATTAACGTTGTTGTCACTCTCGTTATCCACTTCCCTACTACTAATAACCAGTTCAGAAATTCATCAAACCCAAGGCAACATGCAACCATAAAAAATGGAAGAGTAACTTTGCAACCAATTCAGAGGAGACAAACTTCTTTTTCTATGGGTACTTCAAGGACTTACACTCTAGGAGCTAGTGGAAGCAATTCTAGGAAACAAAGGACGATTACCTGCTACAACTGCAAAGGGGAAGGTCATATGTCGAATCAGTGTACTAAACCTAAGAGGAAACGAGATGATTCGTGGTTCAAGGAGCAAGTGTTATTGGTAGAAGCTCAAGCACATGGTCAAATTCTTAATGAGGAGGAACTAGCATTTTTGGCAGATCCAGGAATTCCAGAAGGTTAAGCCACACAGGCAGTCATTACTCACAATGCTGCTTATCAAGCTGATGATTCAGATGCTCTTGCTGAGGTACACAATCATGGTAATATGAATAATAATGTGGTAATCAAGTTGTGCAGATGATGCCATCTTCTCAACAGTCGAATGTTATGAATTATTCAAAGACTAAAATAACCAGTGATAGCAATATCATTCCTTATTCTCAGTATGTGATTGAATCACAACAATCAACTGTTCAGAATTCTACCTCTCTGCACAAAAAGATGATTTAATATGATCTGTGATTGAACAAACTAAAAACCTAAGTTGCTAATGTACCAATATTAAATCTAGAAAATAAAGAGTGTCAATGATACCATTAACTGCTGAGCTTGAAAATATAAGGAACAAGTTTAAAGTGTTGAAAGAAGGACCAAAATGTATGATTCAAAGAGTCAAATAACGTTTTAGATACATGTGCACAGACTGTAGAGGATTGGAGATATTTCTTAAAACAAAAACTCTCAGAACATTTAAAAGAAAAGATCTTTATTTACAAAACGGTTACTCTTCTAAAAAATGATTTAAGAAAGGGAAGAATAATAGGAACAAAGATAGAGAAATGGCTCAAGAAAAGCAAGATCAAAACATCTAGATAATATTGTTTTTAAAAGAAGATCCAATTTTAGCAAATTGTTCACATGTTGATGAAAACCTCATTTATTCTATTATAAACCACAACCGAAGGATTATGCTGCTCTTAACCACGTAATAAAGATTTTTTTAACACGAATTTGTCCAAAAAACTGAATTTATCTCAGAACATGGCCTTTTTGGTCTCAGAATTCGTGAGACTTCTTCAGAAAACCCACACTTTTTATTAGACCCACCAATTTTGAGGTTCCAAAAGAACTTCCTAAAGTCCAGCAAGGTTAACACGAGTTGAATAAACTTAAACACCAACTGCAAACATTGATGTGGTAGTACAAAGAAAGGACCACAACCCACACAGCTATTACTGAGGTATCGTGGGGTTTCGAACATACAAAAGCTTGTTTTAGAGATGAAATAATTCCATCTGTAAAAGCTCAAAAGGACTTATTTAGCACATTCAACCAACATTTGGTTAATGAACTTTCTGAAGCCCAAAATGTCTTCTATCAAATGGAACAGGCTGTAGAATAACATCGTATTGAGTCAAAAACATTTGAAGTTAAGATGAATTAAGTTTTGAACGAAAATGAACGACTCTTGGAACAAGTGATGAGCAAAGATATTGTGAACTTAATTGCGAATTCTTCGGTGGATAATGATTCTGTGAATGTGCGTGAATGTCAAAAGTGTCTCAAACTTGAGACTGAGCTTCAAACAGATTTCGTTGAAAAAGAAACTTACGATAAACAGTTCAAAAGTTTTACCATTCTTGAAAAACATTGCATTTCTTTAGGAAGTTGACACTCACTTAAACATAATGATGAAATTTTTTCAAAGAGAAAATTCTGTTTCAAATCAAAGTGTTCCAAGTTTTGATTAATTGTTTGAATTAAATGAATTGAAAGCTCAGTCCCAAAAGAAATACATGGTAATTAAGAAATTGAAAGAGAGAATTAAAACTCTAAGTGGAAAAATGGATTAGGATAAGATCAAACAGGACTTAGAAGAGATTGAAACCATAAATATTGAATTGGATCATAGGGTGACAAGCTTATTGCGAGACTGAGGCATTTGAAACAGACCTATAAACAACTTATACTCCATTAAACCAGCACGTATTCGATCAAAAAGAACAATGTGCTAAGTTAATTAGTCAAGTCAACTTAAAGTATGTAGAAATTTCTGATTTAAATGCAAGCCTTCAAGAAAAAGCTTTGGCAATTACAGCTCTCAAGGATGAATTAAGGAAACTTAAAGGAAAAGCCCTAGTTGATAATAATGTTTCAAACCACCCTAGTGATCCAGAGTTGCATCAAGTTAATGTGGAACCAATAACCCCCAAATTGTTGAATAAAAGGACAACTCACTCTGCCTATATTAAGCATTCTCAGGAAGAAGCCGAAGTTCTTAAGGAACTAGTTGATCATACTAAAGCTAATTATCCCTTAGATCCACTCTTAGAATCTGCCTGTAAGTATACTAAACTAATTCAGGAGATACTTTCTAAAATCAATAAAACATGTCCTAGTATCAACAGTTCTGGAGAACAATTAATGGCTGTGACCCCGATGAACAAAGTCAAAAGAGTTAAATTCACTGAGCCAGTCACATCTTCAAGAAATACAAAAACAGCCCATACCTAAAACCTAGCTTCTAACAAACCTATGTTGTCTTCTACAGGAGTAAAACAGTCTACTAGTGCTAGCGGATCACAGCCTTCAGGCAATACAAAGAAAGATAAGATTCAGCAAACACAAAGTAGAATTCTGAAGAATAAAGTAGAAGCCCACCCTAGGAAAGTTAAATCTAGTTTAAAAAATAAAGATCATGTTGTTGAACCAAAAGGAACTGCTCCTGTGCAGCATTCCAAGCTTAATGCGAATTCTGACCTTCAATGTGTTAAGTGTAATGGTTGCATGCTTTCTGATAATCATGATTTGTATGTTCTTGATTTTATCAATAATGTGAATGCTCGTGCTAAATCTAGATTTGTTAAGAAAAATTCAAAGAGAAAAGTTTGGAAACCAACAGGAAAGGTGTTTACCAATATTGGATATATCTGGAGACCTACTAGTCGGACCTTCACTATAGTAGAAAATGTGTGCCCTTTAACTAGGATTACCACAACTACTGAAGTGCCCCTTAGGGAATCATCTGCTCTAGATAATAAAACACCTAAACTTGTCATCACATTGGTTTACTCAAGGAAACCTAGGAAGTCTAAAACTAGTGTTCCTGTTAACTATTATAAGGTTATTGAATATGTAACTACTAACAATTCGGAACCTAGTCACTCTCAGGGATACATAGTTTCCAATGTTCCATCTTCCTCTCTTGATGAATGTAGGTCGTCCAAATTGTCCTCTGGTATTTGGACTCCGGCTGCTCCAAGCATATGACCGGAGATCGCTCTCAGCTCACTAACTTCGTTAGTAAATTCTTGGGTACTGTCAAATTCGGTAATGATCATGTAGCAAAGATTATGGGTTATGGAGACTATCAGATTGGGAATGTTACAAATTTAAGGGTTTATTTCGTTAAAGGACTTGGGCATAATCTATTCTCTGTAGGACAATTTTGTGATTCCAACCTCGAAGTTGTGTTTCGTCAACACACCTGCTACATTCGCAATCTAGAAGGTGTTGATTTATTAACTGGATCTCGAGGGGACAATCTTTATACACTCTCTCTTGGGATATGATGGCTTCCTCTCCTATGTGTCTCTTGTCAAAGGCCTCTAAAACCAAGTCTTGGTTATGGCATCGTCGTCTCTCTCATTTGAACTTTAGAGCTATTAATCATCTTGCCGGACATGGTCTTGTTCGAGGTCTTCCTAAGCTCAAGTTTGAAAAGGACCATTTGTGTTCTGCATGTGTAGTAGGCAAGAGCACAAAGAAACCCCACAAACCCAAATCTGAAGACACCAATCAAGAAAAACTCTATCTGGTGCACATGGATCTGTATGGACCCATGCGTGTCGCGAGTGTAAATGGAAAGAAGTACATCTTTGTTATTGTTGATGATTACTCTCGATTTACATGGGTAAAATGCTTGCGATCAAAAGATGAAGCTCCAGTTTTTATTATCAATTTTTTGAAGATGATCCAAGTACGACTTAAGGAAGCCGTCTAACGCATCAGAACAGATAATGGAACTGAGTTTGTTAATCAGACATTGCGTGAATATTATGAGAAGGTTGGCATCTCTCATGGAAACATCTGTTGCCCGCTCTCCAGCAAAATGGTGTTGTTGATAGACGAAAATCGTAGCTATTGAAGCAGCCCGCACTATGTTAAGTTATGCAAAAGCTCCTTTTATTTATATGGGCGAAGCGGTTGTAAGCATGTTTACCAAAATGTCCATGATACGCCTTCGACACGGTAAAATACCATACGAGCTTCTGCACAACAAACCTCTTGACATATCGTATCTTTATATGTTTGGTGCACTCTACTACCCAACGAATGATAGCGAGAACTTGGGCAAGTTACAACCGAAGGCCGATATAGGTATTTTCATTGGCTATACACCCACGAAGAAAGCATTCTGGATTTTCAACAGATGTACCAGACGGTATAGTTGAACCATTCACTGTTGACTTTGATAAGCAGACTGCAATGCTGCTGAACATAGAGTCGGGACCTATACTTCTTGAGATGAATCCTGCAAACAATCAGTGTTTTTTCAGGACTCGTGCCAAACCCTCATCCTTCAACACCGTTTGTACCACCTTCGCGAACTGACTGGGATATACTGTTTCAACCATTGTTCGATGAATTTTCTCAATTCCTTTCACCATAGTGTAGATCATCCCTATCTCCTGAAGTTGTTGTTCCAATTAATGAAGTAATTCTCAGTTCTTGCTGACTCAACCGGTTCACCTTCATCAACTATAGTTGACCAAGATGCACCATCCTAAGTAATTCTCACACAAACACCCGAACCGAACTCTCGTTATTCCGATCGATGTTGAAGAAGATAATCTTGATAATTGAAGTTGTTCATTATAGTATATCCGTACTTTGGTGTTCCAATTCTAGAAATCCCCTCTGATCAATCTTCATCATCGGATTCTATTCATACAATTGTGCACCCTGATCACCAAATTTCTAAACACAATAGCAAATGGACTAAGGATCATCCACTTGAAAACATAATCGGTGAACTCGCTAGACCAGTTTCCACTCGGCTGCAATTACATGAGCAAGCTCTTTTCTGTTACTACGATGCTTTCCTCACTGCTGTTGAACCCAAGACATATAAAGATGCTTTGACTCAAGCCTGTTGGATTGAAGCAATGCAAGAAGAACTTAATGAGTTCGAACGACTTGAAGTATGGGAGCTCGTACCCCGACCAGACAAAGTTATGGTGATTACTTTGAAGTGGATCTACAAAGTGAAACTAGATGAACTGGGAGGAATTTTGAAGAACAAAGCTCGATTAGTAGCCCGTGGTTACCGTCAAGAGGAGGGAATTCTGATTTTGAATAGAGTTCTTTTTGCTCCGGTTGCGAGATAAGTGCTATAAGGAAATTTTTCTCGCGTTTGACTGACTTATATGAACATGGTGTATACCAAATGAATGTGAAGATTTGCGGTTTTGAATGGTTATATGTGGGAAAGGTTTTTGGTTAGCCAGCCAGGTGGGGTTCGTGGATAAAGAAACCCATCAAGTGTATAAGCTAAGGAAAGCTCTTTATAGGTTGAAACATGCTCTACGCGGTGGTATGGATGTTGATCTTCGTTCGGATATCCCAAGTACTTATCAAAAGGCTCATTGGATCTCTATCATTATTCATCTGCAGAGCGGCAAGGATTTACTTTGGTATAAATTTTTTGTCGGATGATATTTTCTTTGGGCTGCATCATACCAACCTGAACTTTGTGATTATTTTCTAAAATATGTGTTCAAATCTTACAGGTGTCAATGACGGGAAAATCTCCTTTTTCTTAGGATTACCGATTTCTTCAACAGGCCCCCCTTGAGGCATTCTTATTTAACCAGTCAAAATATGCCCTTGAATCTTTAAAGAAATACGGTTTTGACTCTTGTGACCCAATGGATACTCTAATGGTGGAGAAATCGAAACTAGATGAGGATAAAGAAGGGAAAGCCGTAGATCCATCACACTATCGTGGTATGATTGGCCCCTCCTTTATCTTACAGCCAGTAGACCTGACCTACAATTTGCTATATGCATGTGTGCCTGTATATGCTCGGCTACGAAAAGCACTTAAATGCGGTAAAAGGATTCTTTCGTTCTAAAATGGAATCCATACATCGGGGTCTATGTATTCAAAGGATTCTTTGATTGCTCTAACAGCATTTGCAAGATGCGGATCATGCTTGGTTGTCAAGGGATACACGCCGTTAGCACTTCTGGGTAGTATGCAACTTTTGGGTGAAGACTTGTTAGCTGGTGTCTGAAAGGCAAGAATAAGCGCTGCGATATCCAGTACAGAGCTGAATATATTGCTTTTGTCCGGCTGTTGTTACTCAAATCCTTTGGATGAGATCCACAACTTACCGGCTATGCTTTGGATTCAACTAAAATTCCAATGTATCTATGATAACAAAGTGCTATTGCCTTTGCCTGCAACAACGTTTTAAACATTCCAGATCCAAGCTTATTGACATCAGATTTTCACTTTATCAAGGAGCATGTTGAGAATGGGGTGATCGAAACTTTACTTTAGCATACGGCGTATCAAATGGCAGACATCTTCACTAAGCGCTTGGCCGTAATAGAATTGAACTTTCTGATCACAAGCAAGGGAATGCGGTAGTTTTACGCTCGGAGCTCTAAAACATATTGGACAGATGGAAGTTGATGACTAGTAGTGGTACCTATTCTTATATCATGTATTCATATGTATATATTTTAAAAACCATAAAACAACAAAAGGGATTTTTCATTTTTCAAATTTTTATAAAAACAAAATACAAAAATATAAAATTTTAAAAACCAAAGAAAAAATTAAAAAATGAGAAAATATAAAAAGAGGTAAAAATGGCATGTCTTCTGAAAATCGATAACATTTACGGTCTTAGAAATGTCATTCAATAATGATACGAGGCTGTAAATGAAGTTCGAGCAGAAGTTCAAATGTTTTCAAAACATGCCAAATGGCTTGCTATTATTTCAGATAGCAACCCGGTCATCATCTTAAAGGCAAGTATTTCAAAAAGAAAACTTGACCTCTCAACGGGAATTTATTCTCGGGCATGGTCTACTTTATGACCATGCAAAGGCTTGTGTTTACTTTGCAACACAACCCGTGCTTCCTATATTTCCATAAGTGTACGTGTCAGTGCGCTTATGTGTTAAAATAAGAGAAATCTTATTTTTATTGGTAAAAAGTTGTCTTCACAATGAATCAGTGTTTTCAGTAATCACAAAAAGATTTTTCAAAAGACATTTGACACACTCAAACAGGACAAACAACTATTTAAATAGAAACGGGTCATTATTTGAGGGGGAGAAATCGTCATCAAATAATCTTTTAAAACGGTCTTTCAAAATAAGTCACGGAATTAACGGATAAAGTTTTTAATAATGACGGATCATAATTTAAGGGGAGTTAATGGATTTTAACTACACAAGCTTTAGATGTCATGTGTTTAAAACTTTATGGACTTATTTGCAATTTAAGACTTAGTTGATTCTCACGGAATAGATTTAAGCTTATCAATTCTTCGAACACGATCTCGAGTATATGTGCGTACTAGGTTTTGCTGATCGAGGATATCGAAACAGCAAGGGGGAAGGAATAGATATACAAGAAAGATAATGAGTACACGTGATAGAATTCATACCCTATTCTCATTTTAGGTCATTTCGGGAAGACAAATGTCATAACCGCAGAGAAAATCAGTGTTTAACTTGTTACTTTCGGGTGCACTATTTCAACTACATGGGGGTAGAGATATCTTGTGATTTCAAGTATGCATCATTTAAGATACTAGGGGGAAGTATTGTAAGAATATTTATTTTAGGCGTGAGAAGATTGGTTACTGATTCAATAAAGGCTTCCTTAAACGGTTAATCACTAAGCTTATTATTAAAAGGGTAAAAATATTTGATAAAAGAGGTACACATAGGTATGATGATTCCTTTTAATTGTCAATATTCTGCATGAAAGAAATGAGTTCAATTTGGGACTTAGTTGACTTAAGTGTTATCATTTCGACTACTTAGAGGGAATAATTATGACATCCGGGACTTAGTTGACTTTGGTGTAGCAATTTATATCATCAGTATCCTGAAGAGAGAAATGCGCTCATCCGGGACTTAATTGACTTTGGTGTTGCGGTATCAAGTTCTTGAAAGGGTTAATTGTGTACTTCGGATAGCTGGGCTTTATGCATCAAGACTGCTTGATGCGGCTTGCAAGAAAGTTTTGAATCTACTCAAGAAGGATTGCTGTTTAGGGGTAAGCTAAGACAACATGTCAACACCGAAAATCACACCACCACAAGTCAAGGTTACTTATTGTATGTGATATCTGTTCTTTCTCGAAGTTTGATGCAAAGACTTTCATAACTTGGAAAGAAAGTTGAAGCAACGCTGAAGAGTGCTTGGACAGAGAAAGATCAGAATTGACACCTCTTGAAGAAAAGAAGGTTATGTGGAGGCTTTGGTAAAGTTCGTTGGTGGGAGATTGTACGAAGGAGACCTACGGCGGCTACAAAGGACCATATAATTTCATCATATGATGTTCTCATCATTTAGGTTAAATCTTCGTATACAATAAACATGTGAATATGTACATATGTAGTAAAAGACTTAGGCTTATGTGGTGTTCGAGTACGATGATTTTTCAAGAATCTTTCATAAAATTCAAAATATTTCAAAATTTCGTACTCAACACTATTTCATATCCCTCATAATTTGAGGGGGGGAGCATTAAAATGCTCCTTATAAGTTATTCTGTAACCTTTTTGTCCCCGGTACGATTAATTAATTGTCTCCAATTATCAAGGGATTAACATTTTGGATAAGGGGAGAAAATGTGATTAAAACTGGATCTAATTTGTATTGAAAGGTGTGATAAATTAATGGGACTCAATGCACTCAACACTTAGCATGCATACGAATACGATGCAATGTTAAGGGGGCGCCTTTTAGTGATAATGAAAACACTCAAAGTGTAAAATCATTTTGATATTTATAGCAAACACTTTGTTTGAATTTTCAATAGTTTTTGGACGGGTTGTGGATGAAATACCCCAAAAAGACGGCCAGGTTCTTAAATTTATGTAGATATAAGGTTGTTTAGGCATAGGTATTCAAATCCCATGATCCAGCCAGAACCGGAGGGATCTACAAAGTGATATCCACTAGATAGTGTAGAAGTCCTTAGGTATGATAAAAAGGAGAAAACGTGAGAATAGGGAAGAATGCGACTGAGGATGGAGCTAACAGTGGAACAACCCAACAAGGTGTTAGTTATGAAGTCTCGGTAAGCATTGAAGGGGTTGAAGAATGAAAAAGAAATGTAAGGATAAAGGGTGTAAAGAAAGAAGCCCTCTATACACTTAGGCAGAAACCGGGTCAATACATAAACTGTCGGAAACACTAAGGTGTTGTCTGACATTGAGACTGTTCTTAGTCCAAGTGACGCTTGCACAACCCTCCTAGCCATATGGTGTAGTCTTAAAGAGCTGTTATTTCTCACGGAGATTTACACTCATTTCTATCGACTTTCTCACTCCGAGTTAGTTGATATTGAAAAGGTGGCAGTATGCTCCAGCCTCCGATCACTAAAATCAAAGTGCACTATTGAGTCTAGAGCCAAAAGAGATCATCCATAAATCTCATTAGGACACTTGTCAAATTCTTCTTGCTAAGTCACACAATGTGAATTACAAGATATATATTAAGAGTCCTACGCATTATCCTTGTGATTTTGCCAGAACATTTGAGTGATACTTAAGTATTCACAATGAAGATGGAAATCCTGCTCGAGCCAACATCAAACAAGCTCATGGTAGGTGACTTGTGCGATTCTATACGAATTAAACTTGTGACAACTGGAAAGAAATGATGGTGCGATTCTATAAGAATCAAACTTGTTCCAGGAAATTGATCAACGGTTGTTAATGAATTTTTGAAATGATTAACACTCTCGGTGTGTCACAAAAACACTTTTGCAAGTGATACATCGATTGATTTTCAAATCAATTTTCTATTTTCAATTGGTGAGATAGTAACTCACTGGTTCACTCTTATCGTGCTATCTGCTTTGAGACGTTCTGATAATGAGAAATGCGAGTTTGATGAATCTAATACAATGTGTTAGATAGATTCTATACTTCAGTAGAAATCCTATCAAGGAGATTTCTTTTTAAATTGAATCATACTGATCACAGGCGATCCTCACGTGATTCGAAGGATACTCCAACATAACACGGACGAATGACAAAACCATATTGTACCCCCGCTTTATTTTAATGTTTTATTGCAGGAAATTTATAAGCTGGGGTGAAGGTACATTGTTCTCGCTGACTCACGAGATCTATAGCCACATGCTTCATAACCCGACGACAACATAAAGACATCATGAAAGCTCAAGTTACATCTTTCAAGACTCCTCTTACTCTGATACCATGCGTTTTTTGAAGTGACGAAAGTATCAAGTCAAAGAATTTTCAAAGAAGTTTCCGTCACTATGCTACCGAACGTCTTTCTCGAAGTGACGAAGTGTTAAAGTTAAAGAATTTCAAGAAAGATGCAACATTAAAGCTTTTCAAGTCAACAAATCAAGAAAGGTATGAGCATGTCGGTCCAGAAGTCACAAGTTACACAAGATGGCAAGATTCATTAAGATAGCGACGAGATTACGCTTGGTTGATGATCTCAAGATGCTCAAGATCACATTCTATCATACAAATCAAGATAAAGGAACTAGCTCTATCCCAAAGTCAATGATCACTACAACATATTCACAAGGGAAAATCAAGAAATGAAGTTTACGAGCTAAAGACTAAAGATGTAGCATAGTATGCTAGGTTTAAAATTTTGTAAAATGGAGTGACCTCCCTTAGGGGGAGATTGTTGGAAACAAGAAAAGTATCGGTCACTTCCAAGTTGTAATAGTCTTAGCCCGTAGTTTAACATATGATAAGCTTAGTATGCTAATATGGCCCAAGTCCCGTGGAAGCTTTAGTAAAGCCCAGGCGGCCCTTTGGTATGTAGTATATATACCCTTCCAATGTCCTTGGAGAGGGTGGTTGGTGGGTTGATTCATTCTTATTTTCACACACTTAATAATATTATCATCTTTCTCTATCTAGAAACTTTCTAACCCACTTCTCTCTCTAGTTCTTGCATAATATCACAGATTACTAGTATTCTTCACCCACCAAAGTTAAGGTTCCAAAAGAACTTCCTAAAGTCAGCATGGTTAATACGAGTTTGAAGAAACTTAAACACCATCTTGTGGCTTTGATTGTTGTCAAAGAAAGAAACCACAGCTCACAACTCACTGAGGGCTCGTGGGAGTTTGAACATACTAGTTTGTTTTAGGATGAAATAGTTCTCTTTGTAAAAAGGCATGAAGGGGACTTATTTTAATACATTCGATCAATATTTAATTGATGAACTTTTGAAAGTCCAAATGCCTTTCATCAAAATGGAACAGGTGTGGAACAACATCGTTTAGAGTCCAAAACATTTGAAGTTAAAATTAATAAAATTTTAAATGAAAATGAACGAGTCTTGGAACAAGTCATTAGCAAAGATATAGTGAACATAATTGTGAATTCTTCTTGTGGATAATGCTTATGTGAATGTGCATGAATGTGAAAAGTGTCTCAAACTTGAGACTGAGCTTTCAACCAAAACGATTTTATGAAAAGAGATTTATGATAAACTTTCAGAATTATAACCCAACTCTTGAAAAAATTGCATCTCTCTTTAGAGGTGATTACTCAACTTAATCAGGAAATTTTTCAAAGAGACAACTCTGTTTCAAATCAAAGTGCTCCAAGTTTTGATCAATATTTTGAATTAAATGAATTGAAAGCTCAGTCGCAAGAGAAAGACACGGTCATAAGAAAGTTGAAAGAGAGAATTAAATCTCTAAGTGGAAATATGAATGAGGATAAGATCAAAAAGGACATAGAAGAGATTGAAACGATAAATATTGAATTGGATCATAGGGTGCAAAGGCTTATTGCTGAGAATGAGCATTTGAATAAGACCTATATGCAACTTTATGACTTGATCAAAACCAACAGTGTTGATTAAAGTAACAATGTGATGCTTCTTTTAATCAGGTCAATCAAAAATCTGTGGAAATTTATGATTTAAATGCAAGTCTTCAGGAAAAAGTTTTTGTCATTACAGCTCTCAAAAATGAATTAAGGAAACTTAAGGGAAAAGAATTAGCTGATAATGTTGTCACTAAAAACACCGTTGCTCCAGAAATGCTTAAGATTAATGTGGAACCAATAACCCCTAGATTGTTGAACAATAGGATAGCTCACTCTGACTACCTTAGGCACTCTCAGGAACAAGCTACGATTCTTAGGGAAATAGTAGAACAAGGAAAATCATAAAATCTTTTAATTAATTCCTTAGACTCTGCTTGTAAGTATACTAAATGAATTCAGGAGTTTCTTAAAATAATCAGACAAACTCGCCCTAGCATCAACAATTCAAGTGATAAATTAGTGGCTATGACCCCAAAGAACAAGGATAAAAGAGTTAGATTCACTAAGCCCATCACATCCTCAGGAAACAACGCAAAACCAAAAACAATTCTTCATCATCCGAGTTATTAACAAAACCTTATGTTGTCTTCTACAAGAGTAAAACCGTCTACTAGTACTAGCAGATTACAGCCTTCAGGCAATACAAAGAAAGATAAGACTCAGCAAACACCAAGTAGTACTCAGAAGAATAAAGTAGAAGACTACTCTAGGATAGTTAATCTAGTTTGAAAAAATAAGAATTGTGTTAAACTAAAGGATCTAAATGTGCATCATTCCATGCCTTGATGACGAATTCTAAAACTTTAATGTGTTAAGTGTAATGGTGCAATGGTTTCTGATAATCATGATTTGGTGTGTTCTTGATTTTATTAGTGATGTGAATGTCGTGCTATATCTGAATCTGCTAAGAAAAGTTCAATACGAGAAAAAAATTTAGAATCCAACAGAAACAGTGTTCACTAAAATGGTTACACTTGGAGACCTACTGGGTCGGACCTTCACTATAGTAGGAAATGCGTGCCCTTTAACTAGGATTACCACAACTGCTGAAGTGCCCCTTAGGAAACCATCTGCTCTAGAAAGTGATACACCTAAGCCTGTAGTAACATTGGTTCACTCAAGGAAACCTAGGAAGTCTAAAACTAATGTTCCTGTTTGCAACTTAAGATTATTAATTATATATGTATACAAAAAGGAACCAGGAAAATTTTGGGATCATAATTTCTGATGTTCAATCTTCCTCTCATGTTGAAATAGAGGTCGTTCCAAATTGTTCTTTGGTATTTGGACTCCGGCTGCTCTAAGTTAGGGACGAAAGAATGCTCTCAACTCACCAATTTTGTCAATAAATTTTTGGGTATAGTCAAATTCGGAAATGATCACGTGGAAAAGATATCGGGATATGGTGATTATCAGATTGGGAATGTTATGATCTCAAGGGTTTACTACGTAGAAGGACTTGGACATAACTTATTCTACGTTGGACTAATTATGTGCTTCGAAAACCCTTGAAGTTGAATTGCAGTCAACCACACCTGCCTTTCATTCGTAATCTAGAATGTGTTGATTTTTTGACTGGATATCGAGGCAATAATCTGCTATACTCTGTCTCTTGGGATATGATGGCGTTCCTCTTCATATTTGTCTATTGTCAAAGCGTCAAATGACTAAGTCCTGGCTATGGCACCGACGTCTATTCTATTTGAACTTTGGTGAATAATCACCCATTTAGCTAGACCGGTCTTGTTTCGAGTCTTCCCTAAGCTAATGTTGTGAAAAGGACCATCTGTTTTCTGCATGTGGCAATGGGCTAAAAGAAAGAAGAAACCCCACAAACCTAATCTAAGACACATAACCAAGAAAAACTTTATTCTCTTGCACATGGAATCTTTGTTGCCAATGGTGTCGCAAGTATTAATGGAAAGAAGTACATCCTCGTCATTGTCGATGATTACTCTCGATTTACATAGGTAAAGTGCTTAAGGTCAAAAGATGAAGCTCTAGATTTCATAGTCAAGTTTATCAAGATGATCCAACTACGGCTTAAAAGTACCCGTCTGACAAATCAGAACAGATAATGGAACTGGATTTGTTAATCAAACTTTGCATGAATATTATGAGAAGGTTGGCATCTCTAATGAAACTAATCCATTGGCTGTACGCTCTCATAAGCAAAATGGTGTCATTGAAAGACGTAATCGTACGCTAATTAAAGCTGCCCGCACAATGTTGATTTATGCAAAAGCTCTGTTATTCTTATGGGCAGAAGCAGTTGCTACCGCATGTTATACCCAAAATCGTTCCATCATACGTCTTCGTCATGGCAAAACACCATATGAGCTTTTACATGACAAACTTCCTGACTTATCATTTTTCCATGTATTTGGTGCACTCTGCTATCCGACAAATGATAGTGAGAACTTGGGTAAGTTCCAAAACCGGAAAGCTGAATATGGTATTTTCATTGGCTATGCACCCACAAAGAAAGCATTTCGAATTTACAACCGACGTACCAGACGAATCATTGAAACAATTCATGTAGATTTTGATGAGCTGACAGCGATGGCTTCTGAACATAGCAGTTCAGGACCCGCACTTCATGAAATGACTCCTGCAACAATCAGTTCAGGACTCGTGCCAAACCCTCCTCCTTCAACACCGTTTGTACCACCTTTAAGAACTGATTGGGATCTTTTGTTTCAACCACTGTTTGATGAATTACTCAACCCTCCATCAAGTGTTGATCGCCCAGCCCCTGAAGTCATTGCTCCAATTGCTGAAGTAGTAGCTCCAGAACCCGCTGCATCAACCGGTTCACCTTCCTCAACAACTGTTAACCAAGATGCACCATCACCTAGTAACTCACAAACAACACCCAAAACTCAATCTCTTGTCATTTCTAACAATGTTGAAGAAGACAATCATGACTTAGATGTTGCACACATGAATAACGATCCATTCTTTGGTATTCCAATTCCAGAAAATGATTCTGAAGCATCTTCTTCTTTGGATGTTATTCCCATTGTTATGCACAATGCTGCTCCTAACTCAGAACACGTTACCAAATGGACCAAGGATCATCCTTTAGACAACATCATCGGTGAACTCGAAAGACCTGTTTCCACCAGACTCTAACTTCATGAACAAGCCTTATTTTGTTACTATGATGCCTTTCTTACATTAGTTAAACCAAAGAACTATAAAGACGCATTAACTCAAGCATGTTAGATTGAAGCAATGCAAGAGGATCTTAATGAATTTAAACGTCTTGAAGTCTGGTAACTCGTTTCTCGTCCAGATAAAGTGATGGTAATTACTTTAAAATGGATCTACAAGGTGAAACTTGATGAATTAGGAGGAATTCTAAAGAACAAGGCTTGTTTGGTTGCTCATGGTTACCGTCTAGAAGAGGGAATTAATTTTGAGGAATCTTTTGCTCCAGTGGCTAGACTTGATGCTATTCGAATTTTCCTCGCATATGCTGCTCACATGAATATGATCGTCTACCAAATGGATGTTAAGACGGCATTCTGCGCAAAAATGTTTATGTCAGTCAACCGAATGGGTTTGTGGATCAAGACAATCTGAATCATGTGTATAAGCTTAAAAAGGCTCTCTATGGGTTGAAACAAGCTCCTCGCGCGTGGTACGATATTTTGTCAAAGTTTCTACTCTCTCAGGAATTCTCTAAAGGAACCGTGGATCCTATATTGTTCATCAGAAGACAAGGCAATGATATTCTCCTGGTACAAATCTAAGTTGATGATATCATTTTTGCATCTACTACACCTGAACTATATGACCAATTTTCATAAATAATGTGTTCAAAGTTTAAGATGTTGATGATGGGCAAATTATTTTTTTTTTTTCTAGGATTACAAATTTCACAAAGTCCTAGAGGCAGCTTTATAAACCAGTCTAAATATGCTCTAGAATCTTTGAAAAAATATGTTATGATATCAAGTGACCCCGTGGATACTCCCATGGTGGAGAAATCCAAACTGGATGAAGATACAAAAGAGAAAGCCCTTGATCCTACACACTATCGTGGAATGATTGGCACCCTTATGTATCTCACAGCTAGTAGACCAGACCTTACATTTGATGTATGCATGTGTGCCCGGTATTAGGCAAAGCCTGCCGAAAAGCACTTACATGTTGTAAAAAGAATCTTTAAATACCTAAGAGGAACCGTCAATAGGGGACTCTAGTAACCAAAGGATTCTTCTATTTCTCTAACAGCTTATGCAAACACTAATCATGCGGGTTGCCAAGATACTAGACAAAGTACATCTGGATGTATGCAAGTATTGGGAGACAGACTTGTTAGTTGGTCATCAAAAAGGCAAAAAAGTGCCGCGATATCCAGTACAGAAGCTGAATATATAGCCTTGTTTGGCTGTTGTGCTTAAGTCCTTTGGATGAGATCGCAGCTTACCGACTATGGCCTTGGATTCAATAAAATTCCAATGTATAGTGATAACAAAAGCGCTATTGCCTTATGCTGCAACAATGTTTAACATTCTTGATCAAAACATATTGACATCAGATTCTACTTCATAAAAGAGCAAGTTGAGAACAGAGTAGTAGAGCTTTACTTTGTCAATACGGAGTATCAGTTAGTGGACATCTTCACTAAAGCTCTTGGCAGAGAAATAATTGAATTTCTTATCAACAAGCTGGGAATGCAGAGTTTTACAGCGAAGACTCTAAAACAATTGGCAGATGCAGCTGAAGAATAGTGGTGGTTGTAACACCCCCAAATTGGGTCGCAGCGGAATAAGGGTCCGGGGCGTGTTATGTTGGAAACACAAAAAGTGTCGGTCACTTCCAAGTTGTAATAGTCTTAGCTCGTAGTTTATGTAATAATTAGATTAGTAATCTAATCCGGCCCAAGACCCATGGGAAGCCCATCATAGCCCATGGGCCGGCCACAATAGGAAGTATATAAGCCCCTCTCCT
>BQNB010046680.1:0-43560 GCA_026074375.1 Tanacetum coccineum
TGCTTCCACTGATAGATGAACAAGAACTGGTTTTTAATGCTAGTTCTGGGGATTTGACAAGAGATTGTAAATATTCCATGGTAGCCATAATTTTGGATGATTTGAGGGCCATAGCAGCTTCGATTTTAGATGATTTAACAACATCGTTGAATACATAATAATCAAGTGGCTCAGTTTTTTTTTGTGCAAAGGTGAATTATATTAAAAAATTAAATAACACAATATTTACAACATACCAACCAAGGATAGACAATCCCTATCCTTAGTAACAAAGCCATATTAGAAATACAAAGACTATTAAGTCTGATAACAAATACAACTATCTCAGACAATCTATACTAATCTCGGATACTCTGATCTTTCTCGGACAAAACAGAGTCAAGGATCCTAACATCTTGGAACCAGCAACAAGAACAAACAACTAGTGATAGTGTATCACAGCTCATCTACTTACCTTTAAATGCACCTTTACCATATCCTCTTGACTACATTTCCTTAAGCAACCCGTATTCAAACCATTCAACCCACATCCACAATGGCTTGAATAGGATTGCTAAGGCATCATCAAGTGAGATATAGCTTTACCTTTCACACTAGATGAAGGGCTCTACCAGTCAAAGCTGCATTCCTTAATATTCACTGCATAGAAACACCTAGCAGCTACATCCTAACTGGTTGTCCAATGAGTGAAGGGATTGAGGCATTACTAGACCAGGAACACCCACCTTCACCTAGAACCAACCTATCCTCCTATGAAAATGTATTTGGGAGACTATAGAGAGTACATTAATCTCCCAACATACATTAACCTCCTAGATCAACACCCTTCACAAAAACCAGTCATACCTTATGGTACATACCATCTGATTTACGCTGAGATCAAGTGGCTCGGATTTAAGGGATACATTTGATGAACAAAGATCAAGAGGCTCAAATTTGATGGATATGTGGAAAATTAGAATGAGGGGTTGAATAGTTTACCGCTTTTTAAATTGATGTTATGTTTGTTTGTAAAAACTTAGATTCGACTTTATGTGAGATCACAATGTGCACAATATGAACAATTTAACTAATTAAATAAGTAATAACAAGATATGAAGTAAGTAAGCAATATAAGAGAAGATTTATAGTGGTTCGGTTACGAAGCACCTCTTCACCCTACTCCACTCCCCGAGCACCAAACTCGAGAGTTTTCTTCACTTTGTCAACAAGCTCCCTTTAGGTGGAGAAAACCGTACACAACTTAGCTTACACCAATTTTTGACACTAAGCGAAATGTCGAGTTCTAATCCTAGCTAGAACCAATCTATCACAACTTCTTCACAACGATTCACAACTTCTTCACTACGATTCAAAACTTCACTTCACTACGATTCAAAACTTCACTTCACTACGATTCACCACTTCTTCACTACGATTCACACGTTAACTTCACCTAAACACTACTATGATCACTCCTATCTACACAACTTACAAAGATTACTCCGATCTAACTATACTTAAAATGATCAATACAATCTACTCAATAAACACAACTACAATACACACCTTCACAATGTACACAAATGATTTACAAGATCTAACACCCCTTCACAACAAGATCAACTAAACTATAACACTTCTTGACTTGATGGTAAGAAGTATTCTTCTTTTGCACTTGAAGATCAAAGCTTGGATCACTTAGAAACAAAGCTTTATGATTAAATGATCAAAGGATTTGTAGGAGTGTATTAACTAATTTAGAACAGAAAGAAAGTGTGTGCAAAAGGTGTGAAAATCAGTGGGGAATAGTCCAGTATTTATAGGGGAGCTGACACAAAAAAACACATGGCCGGTCCCCTTAATTAGGGTGCCGGTCCCCTTAAAATTAAGGGGATCGCCCGTTATAATTAAGGGGGCCGCCCAGCTCAGACGCTCCCTTTTTTGTCTTTTCTAGTGGAAGTGTTTTCTGGAACATTTTTAGCCGTTTTTAGGTAGAAAAATTGAATTCAAATATTTTATTGAATAAAACATTTCTATTAAATCTAAAAATGTTTTGTAAAAGATATAAAAATCTTTGTGACATTTTTATAAAAATTGTGAGGATTAATAAAAATTCATTTGATCATAAAACGCATTAAACATTTGTTTATTCATACCTTTAAGTGATTAAATTTTTGAATTGAAAGTTTACTACTAATTACTTGTTTATAATTAATTTTTCATTAATTAATTTTTCATTTTGTGATTATCAAAACGTAGAGAGATCGAAAAATATTAATAACGTTTTTGGGCATTATTTCTATCAACATTTGGGAAGCACTTAAAAGAAAAACACGTGACTTGAGCTCGATTTGGGAAGAAAGTGGACAAAAACAAAACTTTTCAAGCTGGCGACTTCCATCCTGACGCCTTCACCAAATATAGCCAGAAAGTGATTTTTGGACTCAAAGTGTGACTTTTAAATGTGTGAAGATGGCGTCACCAAGACATCCTGACGATGTCAGGATCATATAGCGACGGCGTCACAACTTGCCGAATGAAGAAACCCTTAGAAGATTCGATGGGATGACGACGTCAGAAAACCCTAGCGACGCCGTCAGAGCCTAAATTCTATATATACAAACCTTACTTTTTCATAATTTCATGTGGAAACTTGGGAGAACTTTTGGTGCAGTTACATTGGATGATTTTTAGGGGTTTCTAACCCTTTTGTACTCACATACTCACATGTGTAATTGAAGTGAAGTCTCTTTATCCATTCAATCATTCAATATGTCTATGTGTTGTTTGATTATATGTTGTTCTTCATTTTCTATTAACATGCTAGGCTAAATTAATTAGTGTTTGCTTATGATTGTGAACCCTAGTTTGTAATCTTAAACTTTATTGCTTCTTGTTAGTGGTATGCGCGTTAGGCTCTAGAAAACTAGCTATAAGATATTATATTAGCATAGACGTTTAGGGAAACGTGATTAGGTTAGATGAAACATGCGATTAGTTCTTCATAATTAATTGAGTTTGGGTAGATTCTTTCTTAAGTATTTATTGTGCGTGATTTACTATTGGGAGAGTGAGGTGCATTCAGGGAGCCCTTATCTAGGTGGTCACGTAGACGCGTTTCTCACCAACTCGCAATAGGAAAAGGGGAATGCTTACAGATTACACTAACGAAGGTGACAAGCAATAGATTAAAGAGATCAACTAGGGAGTAGTGCATGACTAAGTGAACACGTTTGTTTACCTCTACAAGTTTCCCACCAATATATACTTCTTGCATTTATGAGTAGTTAGTAGTTAATCAAAACCCCCTTTCTAAACTCGAGATTTTAACTTGCTTTCAAAAAAATATAAAATACAAAAATACTCTTCCCTAAACCCTTAGATCTTAGTAACATACAATTCGAACCTACCTCACTATTCCCCTAGAGAATGATAATAACCTCCAAGTCTTGCCTATAGTACACTACAACGATTAGGTACTCTGCCTAGGAGGGTTGTAAAATTTTTACGTTTACAACAATCAGCATCACAATAGAAGATCCATTTTGACTTAGAGTATTAATTTATGATGAAAGCTAAAAGTCACAGAACCATCTACTTTATCATTAGTTTCCTTTAGTTCTTCCCAAACATGTTTAGCTCTTTTAGAAAAAAATTAACCAAAAAAGTTCCTTAGATATGGAGTTTAAAATCCATCCCAAAATAACAGCATTCACCTTATCCCATTGTTTGCCTAAAACCTCATCAGTATTAGATCTTTTACAATAACAACATTCACCCTATCCCATTGTTAATTCTCTATTCCTTTAAGTTCCACAGATAATAGTTAAAGCAGCAGAATCATTAGGATGTCAATGCAAATGATTACTAACATTCGGTCTACTTATCAAAGTGGCTAGATCACCAACAAAAAATTCATCATCAGTAACCCATGAAGAGACATATTGACAACAATAATCAACAAAAAGATAAATAGAAGAAGGAAGTTCTCAGGCTTTCACACCACTTATAGTGGCAAATCAAGGGCTGACACACACACACAATAACCAAACAAGATATAAAGGGAGAGTAGAGAGGTGTTACAGTGCTCTCAAGAATAAGCAGCGAAAACCAAACCTACTATTCTCTTGATTCATTTAGTCAATAGAGATTTCAAATAACCAATAGCAAACTAATAACCTAGTAACCAAGATCCACTAACCCTAATTTCTCAAAATTAGGTAAATCAGCCAAGAACTTCTAAGAACCCTTAATAACACCAGATCTATTGATTAAAGATACTTAATCAACACCAGAAACCTTCAGAGATCAAAATCCCCTAAAAATAACAATCCTTAATTTTTTCAAAAATTAGGCGTTTATAAAAAAACTTGTAGATCTGAACAATTTAACCATAAATCTGTCAAATTAAACTAGTTAATGAAAGATTACAAAGTAATTTTAGAAAACCCTAAATATGATGAAACCCTAATTTTTTTTATAAAACAATTTTAGAGCAACTGGCTCTGATACAATGTAGAAAAACACAATCAAAGCAGTTTTATAACAAATCAAATCTTAATTTGATAAACCAACTCAAACTGATATCAATCAGTAACGAAGCAATCAAATTCATCACTGCTAATCAGGTATGGATCTATTATCTATTTGATAATAGTTCTATTACAAACTTCTAATAAATCAACAAGATCAAGATGATCTCAAATTAGGGTTTACATCTTTCAGAGAGAGAGAGAGAGAGAGAGAGAGAGAGAGAGATAGAAAACGAGAGAAAAGAGAGAAAGCAAGATTGAGTTATGACTCAATCCTGAGTCAAAGTTGGCTTAAATAGCTTGGAAACTTTAGACTTTCAGCTCTTGACACTTTCAGCCCCTCAGCAATCAACAAACAGCCACATCAATTCTTAAACCTGACATAGCTATAAAACAATAATAGACAAATGACAATATCAGTTGCTAAACTTTTTTACCAAGCAAAAATACTATATTTAAATAAGTTTGTAATTTATATGATCCTAAAATTGTTTATATTACTTTTGTATGAGGATGCTAGACTGCATAGTGGTTTATATAGAGTCTTATGGCCAACATAGGAAATGTTGATCAGGATTTTAGGATATCCATAGAGCTAGATTTTAACTTGCTTTCAAAAAATATAAAATATAAAAATATTGTTTCCTCATCCCTTAGATCTTAGCGACATACAATTTGAACCTACCTCACTATTCCTCTAGAGAACGATAATAACTCTCGAGTCTTGCCTACACCACACTACAACGGTTAGGTACTCTGTTTAGAAGAATTGTAAAACTTTTGCGTTTACAACAATCCACATTAAGTTTTTGGCGCCGCTGCCAGGGAATAGTCTAGGTTTCGGATTTTATCTAGCTTAGGTCTACTTACTAGATTCCTATCAAGTGATATTTTTCTTTTCTTTTTAGGTTAGCTTTCTGTAGTCTCTCTTTTCTTCGTTCCCCTTGTTTTGTAACCCTTCCTTTCGTTAACCATCATGGGAGACGAAAACCAACCCCATACTTTAGGAGATTATTCCTGAACAACCCACTAGGGTTACCGAAACACTATTGAGCTCCTCAAAGGAGAAAATGTGTTACCTCTGTGATCCGAAACCATCCGGTTGGTACAAAACGGATGTGCATTCCACGGACTCCGGTCAGAAGACCCAAACCAACACCTTAAGGATTTTCTAAAAATAGTAGACTCACTTGACCATACTGGTGTAAATAGGGAACGACGCGACTGTGTTTATCTGAATTTTCCTTTCGCAATCAAGCTAGCATTTGTCGTGAACGTCTACCGCGGGATCCATATCCACTTGGGAGGGTCTCACTACCCATTTCCTTACTCATTTTTTCCAACCAGGGAGAAGTACAAAACTCAAAAATGACATCTTGATGTTCTTACAACATCATGGTGAATCTCTTTCCGAATAATGGACTCATTTCAAGGACTTACTTTGAAAAGTCCCTCATCATGGCATCGATATTTTGTTCAAAATCTAAATTTTCTTTGATCATGTCTCTTACCCTCTTCAGCGCGCAATTGACCACGCCGTCGGTGGCAAGCTTCGTAACAAGAGCGCCAAAGAATCTTGGGAACTAATGAAGGACCTCTCCCTCTATGACAACACAAGTTGGAATAACCCAAGTGATCTCGCAAAACTGGTCAAGGCAATATTTTTTCCTCAAGATGTGTCGAGAACATCCGACCGACGACTTTTTGAGCTTGAAGACCAGATTAACTACTTGCTAAAAGGGTAAAAAACAATGCCAAGAAGAAATCCAATCCAACTCCCTCAAGCATATGTTAGCATGGTTTCTTCAAACCAATACACACTAAGCTCCACCGAACCACCAAAAACAAAATTCATTCACCTTTCAAAAACATGCTTACCAGAAACTCTAACAACAAACACTCAAGGTTAGTTTCAAAGCTCGAGTGCAAAATTATATGGAAACACACACTAAAAGGATGGAAAGGTTTGAGGAAGCTATTTATAAGCAAAGAGAGGAGATCAATGGAAGAATGATGGAGATGTTTAGTCTTTTAAAAGAATACACAAAATGGAAGGCTCTAAAGAGAGTGTTAGTTAGGGAGGAAGTTAGTAAAGCCGTCACTAAATATTTATGTATTGTACACATATATTTGAGTTAGTAATAAGCGATGGTAAATAAGTCATATACGTAACAGGCTTAATTAAGTTTATAGGTAAATAAACATTTAATTAAGTTGGACTGAACAAGAAGTAGGGTGAGCCCATATGGGTACCACGCACGATCGACCACACTAAGATGTGTTTGGTTGGGCTTTGTTTATTTCTAGAGAATATAAATTTATCTTGTTTGACAAAATGAATATCTTTTTTAGATAAAATAAATACATAGTTTTATTATAGAGTTTATCACATTATTAAACTAGGTAATTATCTTATTTTGATATAGATAATATTTCTTTCTTATTGAATAAGTATTAGAAATATCATAAATACGAGGAGACAAACATATTCATTGTCAGATTGTAAAAACTTTACTTCTCCCTCTTGTCCTCATGTTCGGCCAAAACCTTAATACATACACGAATTCATTTTGAATTCATGATTGACTTGTTTTGGTCATTCTCTTATCAAGATAGACAATTACACTCAAGCCTAGCAGCTATAGGATTCGTCTTAGTGCTAGTATGGACACTGGTTGGACATATCTCATTTTGTAGATATGAGTTTTTTGAACTCTTATGTTCTTGATCTTGTTGTGACATAGGAAGCAAAGAGGTGGTGTCTGATCATCTGTTGATGTTTTGCTCATTGCATAAGGTACGCATTAACATGTTTATTACTGTTGCATGATTAATTATTTTGACTATATATGGTTTATGGGAGGAAAACCGTTTTGTAATCAAAGTGAATTTTGTAAAAGTCTTTCGCTATACGATTTATCTGATTCATTGATCTATGTCTTTAATAGTTAAGGTCATAAAGTTTTGAAACTCACTCCCTGTTACACCTGTGATTTTCCTACTTTTTACAGTTTATGGGGTGTTGGAACTCCATTTGCAGTTTGCAGTTTATGGGGTGCTTGCTATTATAATGAGATAATAAGAAACCAATAATCACCATATGAATTAATAAATAAGAAAAGAGAAGGAGAGAAAGGAAGAATATTAGAGAGAAGAGTGAGATGGTATGATTACACAAATGTAAAAAATGGTAACCAACACCCTCTCCATGTGTGGAGAGGGTCCTATTTGTAGTCCATGCCACAAGGTTGACGTATGGGCTATTGATCTTGAGCCGGGCTTGGCTTGTGTTGGGCTTTAGCCCAAAACATGGACAATATTAGCTTAAAGTCCAAGCCTGTTAAACCCGACTAGCCTATTACATTACAAGAATTAATCTAAATAAAGACGACCGATTACATTCATGTTTGACTTATTGAAAATAAGGCTAACAATCTCCCCTAATGTTGAGGTCTTTTTTGATTTGACTCTTACGCTTTGCCTTCTTTGATCTTGTCTTTGTCTTTTCTTGTTTGTAATGGCTTTGTTCATTCATGATTTTGTGATCTTGATCTTGAGCCTCAGTCTTTTAACTTTGAGTTCTTGAGATCATTAATCTTGCGTCATCTCCTTGACTTGAATCATCTTGATTTGACTTTCTTGATCATCTTGTGCTTTTGCCGACATACTCATACTTGTCTTGAAAGCTTGCAAACTCCTCTTCTTCATCAAGGCTAACAATCTCCTAGTAGAATGCTTCTACGGCTGACAATCTCCCCAGAGAACACTTCTTTGTTTGACTTTGAGTATCTTTAATGATGAAGAAGTTCATGATAATCAGATTTTTTGAATTTGACAGGAACTTGAGCTTTCTAACCGATAACATTCTTGTTTCATTGAAGCTGAATGTTTGACTTTTGTAGCTTGAGTATGAGTACATGGTTATGAATCCGACTTAGCTGAAATGAGGCTGCAACACTGACGTTTGTACATGCATTTGAATGTTAGTAATAAACAGCAGATATGGACGATATGCCATTGTCATTTGTCGATTTTAGGTTGCAATAAGCACCGGTTCCCCGTTTTACAGTATAGATACTGTACTTGTGATCAGGTAGATTCAAAGAACTTCCTTGACTGGGTTTCCAACTTAAAGTGTTTGATCCTCTAATGCAAGTGCATTAGATTCACCATACTTGCTTGTTCTCATTTCTAAAACGTCTCAAAGCAAACAACACGGTAAGAGTGAATCAGATAGTTAATATCTTTATGATTAAGTCATCATTTCATTTACTGGACCAAATTGATATCCAGTTAGCATAGGCTTGATTCATATAGAATCTTGCAAGTCACCTACCACAGTGCTGTTTGATGTTGACTCTGGAAGGATTTCCATTCATCACTATAAAACTAAAGAGTATCACTCTGAATGTTCTGGCAAGATCTCAAGGATAATGCGTAAGACTCTTTGATATAAAATGTTGCATATTGATGAACAACAAGTGTTTAACATGGATTGTATCCTAATGAGATTTATATTGATGACCTCTTCTTGCTCTAGACTCGATTTGTGCACTTTGGTTTTAGTACTTGGAGGCTGCAGGTGACTGCCACCTATTCAATATCAATAATCTCAAAGTGAGATGTCAATATATTACCTGTGTATCTCCATGAAAAATGAGACAAGTCTCTTTTGAGAGAAACTCGAATGGCTGGGAAGGGTTATGCATTGCATCACTGGGACCATAACGACTTTCTTCAATACCAACAATCATCTTTGTGATTTTGATAGATTATGTATTGACCCGGTTTTTGTCTAAAGTGTGTGGAGGGCTTATTTCTTTTCAAAATGTGTTAGATAGAAATCAAGATGTTTTTAACACTTTGAGAGTTTCATTCTTTTGAAATAATCCCCCTACACATGTGCATCGAGATTCGAAATTATTTCGCACATGTGGGTAGAAGTTGTGCACTTAGAGTCTTAAAGATCACATTTTTCTAGATCACATTTTAATCATATTTTCTCCCTTTATTTAAAATAATAAATCTTTTAGTATTTGAAATACCAATTGATTAAAATTTGAGACATGAAAAGTTTCATGTGGAAAACATTATACCACTATTTGCATGAATTGGTGAACATATTTTCATGGATTGCCTTAGTAAACAATGGTTATGAAGACTTGAGCACACAATTTTTAAATGACATTGATAAGGTCTTGAAAAATTATGCTTAGTCTTCTCGTGAATTTGACATTTGAAAGTTTTCGTCTTAAGCACCACGTTTTAATTTCACATAAAAATTTTTTGATACATAAAATTGACATTCATGAGATGTAACCAAGGAACATTAAAGGCTTTGGTTTTTAAAAGCTCCCCCTTAAAATTGTTCCATATAAATATGACATTTTTGAGAAAATTAATACCACAATTTTGGAAAGTATGTGAGGAGGGAGTGTTGAACACATAATTTTAAAAGATACCACATGATATGTAAATGATTTGACATTTAAAGTTTTTCTTGAGAAATTGTGTCCAACGGTTTTTAGAACCACATGACATAAAACTTCTCTTCTATTTTTAGAGTAAGCGCACTGAAGCGTACACTCCCCTAACATTTGTGTCCGGGTTACAGTCTGAAGTAATTGTAAGCCATTGTCTTGAGCTAAAAACTTTAGAATGTTTTGCCTAGGACCCAAAGACCCGAGAACTTTGAAATTAATTCGAGGAAGGGATGTTGAACACAACAATTTTAACAAAATACCACTTTTATGGAAAAAATACCTCAAATTATATGTAGACAATTTGGACATTGAAAGTTCTGGTTTGAAAAACTCGGGTTCACATTTTAAAAACATGATTAGAAGACTTCTCTTCTATTTTAGAGTAAGAGCGCACTGAGCGTACACTTTCCCTAGTGACATTCAAGGACGAGTTAATGCACTGAAAATGTCAGAAAGTCATGGAGAAAATTGGAAAATAAAATGATTGGAAAGCATTTAAAACTCCTGTTCGTACTCCTGGGTTTGTTGGGCGAGAAAGACTGCTTTTTGGGTAAGTTGGCAGATTGGTCCCCTAAAGTTATATAACTTAAATGCAATCTTTGCCCGGTTTGCAATTTTTACCCTTGTCTTTTTTAATTCTTGTAATACAACTTGAGGTTTGGTAATTTTAGTCCCTCAAGTTGTATTTTCTTCACTTGGATGACTTAAGACTTTGTCCTTTCCATTCCGTGCTTGGATTTGTTTGTTTTTGGCTTTCTTTTTGTTCCTTTTCTTTAATATCCGTTTCCTGCACAATACAAATGCAAAACATACAAATACAATGTATTTTTGGTACGTTTTTAGTCATTTAATTCCATTTTTAATGGAGAATGGTATGTGTAATTAAGCACATACCAATACCCTTTTCAACCTGTTCATTGATAAAGTGATATCTGACATCAATATGCTTGGTACGGGAATGCTGGACTGGATTGCACGAGATGGCTATGGCTGTCTGTGAGTCACAATACATAGGTATTTTATCAAAGTGAAATCCATAATCTGTGAGCTGAGTTCGCATCTAGAGAACTTGAGCACAACACGTAGATAGAGACACATACTCTGCTTCTGCTGAAGATATTGAAGTGCAGTCCTGCTTCTTTGAAGACCATCTGACTAGCTTATCACCGCTTAGAATTTGTATGCCACTAGATGTGCTTTTATATGTATTGAGATACCCGCATGATCCAAATATGAAAAAGCAGTTAGTTCGAAACCAGTGTCCTTCGGATACCACACGCCCATGTTAATGGTATTCTTAAGGTACTGAAAGATCCGTTTAACCTCCTTGAGGTGCTTCTTAGTGGGTCTCGCTTGATAAAGAGCACAATAACATGTTGCATGTACAATATATGGTCTACTTGCTGTTAAGTACATAAGTGCTCCGACCATGTTATGATATTTTGTTTGGTCAACGGGAGTTCCACTCAGATCAGCATCTAGGGCTTTAGTAGCCATTGGAGTACCAATGCTATCACATGAGGTCATACCATGCTTTTTAAGTATCTCTTGAGCATACATAGCTAGGTTAATATAGATACCATGTGGGGATTGGTGAATCTAAATTCCTAAAAAGAATTTCAGCTCCCCCATCATAGACATTTGAAACTTATTGTGCATTAATTTTTCAAAGTTTTTAAAAAGTTTTAGGTTCGTAGAACCAAAAATGATATCATCAATGTAAATTTGCACAAGCAATATGTCATCCACGTGTTGGATCAATAGAATCTTTGGAAAACCCTTTGGATACCAGGAAGTTGGAGAGTTTATGATATTACTTTCTTAGAGCTTGCTTGAGTTCGTATAATTCCTTCTTGAGACAGTAGACTTTATCAGGATGATGTGGGTCTACGAATCCATCTAGCTGGTTGATGTACAATTCTTCCTTCAGAGGTCCGTCGAGAAACGCTATTTTGACATCCATATGGTATACTGGAAATGATTTGCGTGCAACAAACGTAACGAATAACCAGATGGCTTCCAACCAAGCAACTGGTGCAAATGACTCTTCAAAGTCAATTCCTTCGTGCTGATTGTATCCCTTAGCTACAAGACGAGCTTTGTTGCGGATTACAGTATTCTCTTCATTACGGTTCTTTTTCCAAAGCCACTTCATGTTAATGACATTTTTGCAGAGTGGTCTGTCGACTAATTCTCATACATCTAGTCGTTCAAACTAGTGAAGTTCCTCCTGCATTGCTTCTATCCAAGCAGAATCAACCATGGATTCTTTGATGCTCTTTGATTTGGTTTGACTCATGGTGAGTGTGAACATACACATCTCACCATCTGTTTCTAGCTGACGTCTTGTTCTAATTGATTGAGAAGGATTTCTAATGACTTGTTCTAACAGATGATCTCTTGTCCAACGATGTTCAGAAGGATGCCATTGATAGAATGTATGCATATTTGATGAATCAACATAACGAGAAGATGTCCCCCTTGTTCATGTACCGGTGTACTGAAGATGTTGATAAATTCATCTTCGTCAACTTGTGCATTTTCTTCTTGAGATTCTGCTTGTTTAAAGTTCTCAGTAGCAGTGACAGTAGGTGATTGTGTTGGTGCTTGACTTGTAGTTTCAAGTGTTGTTTGAATATTCAAAGGAGTTGTATCTGCAGCAAAGGTTGTTGAAGTTGATGGAATTGTATCTTGTTGTTGACGTTGATTTGGTGCATCAGCAGTAGTTACAGCGGAAGACTTTGACAAACTAGAGTAGTTCCATTGAGTAATTCATCGAACATCAGACTAAATAGAAAATCTAGCTCATTTGACGTTGTTACTGTCTTAACTACTTGCGGAACATTTTTTTGACGTTGGTGACCGGGACTTAAACTATCTTGTTTAAGTGCCGTTTTCGGACATTGTGTAGCGGGGTCAGAAATGACATGATCTGACACCATCAGAGGCAATTCGTCAAAGTTAACATGAATAGTCTCAACAATAAATCTTGTTCTCTTGTTATAAACTCTGTAAGCTCTTGACATAGTAGAATACCCTACAGAGATACATGCATCACCATTTCTTTCATTTTGTCTTGATTTTCACCATCTCTGACGATGTAGCACAATGAGCCAGAGATGTGAAAGAATTTGACAGACGGTTTTCAGCCATTAATGATGTGATATGGTGTTTTCTCATGTCAAGGAATTACGATTGAACGGTTTTGGGTGAAACATGCTGTGGCAATTGCTTCAGCCCAGAAGAACAAAGGAACTTTAGCGGCGCTTAGCATTGTTCGAGCAGCCTCAACAAGAGTACGGTTCCATCTTTTGATAACGCCATTTTGTTTAGGTGTTCGCAGTTGACGTTTGGCGTTCAATACCTTCTTTAGCAAAGTATGCATGAATAGTTTTATTTAAAAATTCCATTCCTTTGTCAGTTTGAACTGTTCTAACTTGAGCTTGAAGTCCTCTTTGAACAAGTTTGAGGAAATCGATGAGAACTTCAGGCGTTTTGTCTTTGGATCTCAAGAAGTGAGTCCAAGTGTATCTTGAATAGTCATCAATAATCACCAGCACATATTTCTTACCATTAATGCTTTCTACCCTTATAGGAGCACATAAATCCATGTGTAGAATTTGTAAATGTCGTTTAGAGCTTGGGGTAGTTTTGGTTTTGAAAGACTTGCGTTTTGCTTTCCCCAACTCACAAGAATAATAAAGATGATCTTTGACGAATTTCAATTTGGGAAGGCTAGTCACAATATCATACTTTGAAAGCAATTTGATGGTATCAAAGTTTAGATGTGAGAGACAACAATGCCATAACCATGCTTTTGATGATGAAGCTTTAGCCATTAAGCAAATTGGATTGGGAGTAGATGTGTCTTGAAGAGTGATGGAATAAAGATCTGAACCACGTGAACCTGTGAGAAGATCATTTCCCTTAAAATCACGGATGTGATGTAGATTTCCAAAAAGCAACTTCCAAATCCGCATCACAAAATTGACCAACAAAGAACAAATTATGATTAAGCCTTTCAATTTAGTAAACCCTTTTGATAGTGACATTTCCTTGAACCAGATCTCCATAACCAAGAATCGGTGCAATTTGATCATTTCTAAACTTTACCATACCCATAATTTCTCCACAAAATTACTTAGAAGCTTGAGATTTCCCGTCATGTGCTTTGAGTACCCAGAGTCGACGATGAACAGAATTATCTCTACGGGCTGCAGAAGAACTAGAAGATAATGAAGTATTGGACAAAGTGGATTTCCTAAGTGTTATGGGTTCCAAAATATTAGTAGTTCTAGATTTAATTCCTAGAGGAAAACTAACATTCGATTTAACATTAACTATACTAGTCTTAGGTTTCCATTTATATCCAGGTGGTATGGTCTTAGAGTACCACCATCTACATGTCTTACTAACATGCTTATATTTCTTCCTAGTTGTGCTTCTAGGTTTCTGATTAGTGGATTCTGAAGCAACTATTTTCTTATGGGGTGTTGCAACAGATTGGTTCATATTTTGCTTGGGTTCTCTAGTACTAATAGGCACATCAATTGGCTTTTTAGTCCTAGAATTCACGCCATTGATATAATGAAGAACACACAAATAATGATTGTCATTCAACACATATTTTCCACAAGTAACACAAACAAAGTTTACATTCGAGGTTTTAGCATTCAAAATGTCATTACACGCAGTTACAAACTGGTATGTGCTTAATTACACATACTATTTTCCATAAAAACCGGACTTAAATGACCAAAAACGTACAAAAAATACATTGTATTTGTATGTTTTGCGTTTGTATTGTGCAGGTAACGGATATCTAAGAAAAGGCCAAAAACGAAGCCAAAACGACAAAACCGAGCACGAGAACAGAAAGAGCGTAAAGAGAAGTCAAAATCAAAGCCCAAGTCAAGAAGTCAAAGCCGATGCCAAAAACGGAGAAATACTTAATGGGCCTACCCGTACCCATCTAATGGGCCGGGTCAGCCCATTAAAGTATTACATGAAGACCAAATGGGCCAAAAATCCTTTAAGTAAAAAACGAGCCCCATTTCCATTTTAACTATACACGGCCCAAGATACTAAGCCCAAAACAACTTAACACCATGGCTGTTAAATCTGTTATCCCATAAGGACTTTCCATGCAATACATCCATACACCTTGAGGGGCCAGTTCTGCCAAGCCACAAACTTTCATCTCACCACAAGGACCATACATGTAGTAACATATTACACCTAGAGGGACCATTATTACTTATTCCCCAAACATATTACCCTGCACTCAAACAAAACAGAGTAACCCTATTTCCTGCCAAAAACCTTTTGGCATTATTCCCCTATCGTTTTCACCTCAAAACCTGCAACTCTAGACAAAACATCACTCTCCTTATCTCTACCCCACCTCACATGGGTCAATGCCACCTTGGCAATCCCCAATTACCCCATTCGACAATGAACAAGACAAAATCATCAAGGGTCAAGATCAAAGGCTTGGGCACTACTCAAAATTAATGGACATAATTGACTATGGACTCTCCTCACACAACAAGCACACTCTTGTTTTCCCTCACAAAAGAAACACAAGACAAAGGGACTCAAGACACCTATAATCGTTTTTATATATATAGGACCATTGTAAGCCCCGGGGTGGTATCTAGTTTTAGTTTTTCAACTTATTTTACTTAATGTATTTTTAAAATTCCAAGTCTTGTAATTTCCTTTTAAGTTAATGAAAATTTGAGTTTTTATGTTTTAAAGTCTAAGTTTCAATTCCTGTGTTTACTTGTTGTTTTAAAGTGTCTCAAAGCTGTTTTAAGTTCTCAATCAAGCATATTATTAATCTGTTTTTAACCTAAATACAAAGTACTTAAGAAAATTTCAAAAATCACAAAAAAAGAGAAATACTTGAAGAATCTTGGATCATGGTGTATTTTGGAAGGTCATGGGTTAGAACCTCATGGGAAGGGTTAGGAAAGTGACTTGGGTCTAAGAATTATTCATACAAAAGCTTGGACTTTTGTAAGTTTCTTATTTTTCATTTCTAGCTTATTACTGTAGCATTGCTCATTAGGGCTTATTTCTGCTTTTTTATTGCTTATGTCTGCTTGTTATTATTGATTTATGCTTGTTTAATGCTTATATGTTTTTGGTTAATGTTTTTTTTAATCTGCCTTGAAATGCTCTTATACTGCTTTTGCTTATTTGCTTAATTTAAGTCCTTATTTTTGAATCCTTATTGCTTAATTGTGCTTGTTATTAGTTGTTTGATATCTGTCTTTCATAATTTGAGCCTAAATCAATTTTTACTAGCTTACAAATGTAAAAAATCAGTCATTAAGGGGTGTTTGGGTTAACCCATTTTGAAAGTAAAAAAGGGTCAAAACTGGTTTGTCACTTGAAAAAGTTTAATACTTGCACAAATTAGTAATAAAAGATAATTTTCAAAAGTTTTCAAGAGTTAAAATTCAAACTTAAGGTTGTATGAACTTAGGGTTTGAATCTGTGAACCCACAGTTTGTTCAATCAGCCTATTTGATTAGGTGCTTGTAACTTGTGATTTTGAGAGTTTTTTGTGTGTGTGTTTAAGTCTTAAAACAAGATAGAAGCAAAGATTTTAGAACCTGCAAGTGTTGTTTATTTTTCTTTAAGTCTGTCAAAAAAAATTGTGCTAAGTGTTGAAATCTTTGATAAATAGTTTTTTTAATTTGCTTTTCTGGCTTGTCCTTTATTTCAAAATGATTTCTGATTGTTGCCACTTGTTCATTAAGGTCCAAATTAAGTCTGTTTTGAGGTCATAACTTCAAAAGGTTCTGTTTGGGGGCTTATTTTTAAGCCCAAAAGTTGTCCCTTAGGCTATTTGTATGCAGTGTTAGCCTTTAGCTTATTTGCTTTTTCTGCCTTTTCTAGCTAATCTTCTTTGCTTATTTTTTCTTAGATTTACTTATTAGGTGTAGTAGCCCACCTGTTTGAGCTTATTTGTTAGATAGCCCAGCTTATTTGTGCCTAAATTTGCTTAACAGTTTAGCTTTTAGGACTTAGTTTTAAAAAAAACATAAACTGTCAACTTTTTTAGTGCTTTTACTAGCTTATTTATAAGTTTTGCAAAAAGTTATTTTTTTAATTTTGTTTATTTTTGTCTGTTTTATAAATCTGCAAAAAGAAAAATATAAAAAAATGATTTCAAAAAAGAGAGAGGCACGGGGTTTGAACCCATGACCTCTCCCTTTACACTTAGTCATCCCACAACACACACACAATAACCACGGCACCAGACTAGGGCCATCTGCTAGTATTTGCAAAGTTAAATATTTAACATCATGTTAGGCCTTTAAGCCAATAAGCTCTTCGAGCCTTTTTCAGCTTATTTAGGGCTTATTTGTTAAGCTGTGTAATCCTTTCTATTTTTCCTGCCTTTGTCACATCATTTAGGAGTTTTAGTGATTTTTTAGATTTTTTTTATCTTTATTTGCTATTTTTCTTAATTTTTCGTAGATTAAAATTTTAAAAAGTCTTTTAAAAATAGAAAATTAAATCAGAAAAATACAAAAAAATAGTTTTTAGTTTTAGAATAAAAATTTTTAGGTTTACAAGTTTTAAAATTATTTTTGTCACTTTTAGATTTTAATTTTGATTTTTAGCTTTTTAAATTAATTTTAGAAAATAGTTTTTAAATTATAAAAAGTAGTGAAAAATATTTTTCTGAGTTTTTATAACATTTTAGACTTTTCTAAAGTAGAAAACCATTTTTTAAAATTTTTAGGTATTAATTTGTTATTTTCTATGATTTTAAATAGATCAAATAGGTTTTTAATTCATAAAAAATTATAAAAAAGTCAAAAAAATATAATTCTTTTTTAGAAAATTTTCTTTATCATTTAGGACTTAAGAAAATTAAATTTGCTTTCGTAGGGTTAAAATTGTAGATTTTGAATTTTTTAAAGAACAGGATTAGATCCCGTTCTTGTTTTTTCGTGATTTTAAGCTTAAATCGCTTTCGTTTTTGGTTTAGTTTTCTTAGTTTTTGCATTTTAGTCATTTAGGGTTTATTAAAAGTTAAAAAATAACTTTAGGATTAAATTTTGATATTTTAGGTTTTAAGTCACGTTCGTTTTTAATTTTCGTTAACGTTTTTAGCTTAAATCTTTAAATGTCTTAATTGTTTGCTTGATTTTATATGTATTTCCATTTAATTTAGTAGAAATAGAAATCCAAATCAAATATTTGATTATTCAAGCATTGTCCCACAAACCAAAACTCGATTTTTAAATTCACGCATCGACGAGACACGACTCGGGATGGTTTTTAGGGTTTTTGCTTTGGGTAAAAGCATTAATCTTTTAAAAAGCCTCTCGGAAGTTATTCGATCTCGTTTTGTCCTTTAATAAAAACGTTGATTAAAAAGCTTAAAAACCCAAAAATAATCTTCTTTTTCTTCTAAACCATTTAATTCTTTTTCTTATTCTCTATTTGTTTAATTCTAATGTCGACATTCGAGCCACGTGAATGTTTTTGGTGTGGGGTCCGATATACGGTATCGTTTGTCAACAATGTAATTGCGAAAGGTGTGGAGATAAACTTCAAAATGAATTTTGTTCGACATGCAATTCTGGAGCTGGAAATTCATTTGCTTATGATCCAAATCCGAATTCTTTCTACGATTCTCAAAATTTTTCCGACTACCCCACACACTATGAACCAATCTTGTGTGATTTTTGCTTGAACGATGCTCGTTATGGTCACAATTGTACACCGCAAGTTCCAAACCCGGAACCATGCTACAATCAAAACTATGATGAGTTCCCACAAACTTTACCAAGTTTTCAACAACAAAGTCTTTGTTGTGAAAATTGCGGGGGTCCTCATGCGACTTTTGAATGTCAACCGATGAATCAAAATTTTCACGATTCCAATTCTTCCGGTTTTGACCAAATTCAACCCCCGCAATATCCCGTCATTCATCAACCTCCTCAAGAAACAAGTAAGAAAACTTTGCAAGTTAAAGAAGACTTAATGATTTCTATTGAAACCTTTTTAAAGAAATTTAATCGTATTTCTTTTAGGGAAACACCAAAGGTTTTAATGCAAGCTTGGGACAAATTTTTTGAAATTAATCATGCTCAATCTGAGGAGGTACAAGAATTGCTTAGAAAACTTCTTCAAGATTTGCAAAGTATAAACGAGGAGTTGGTAGAATATATTAATACTCCAAGTTGTAATTTGCCTACCTCATCTTACGATGATGAAGATGACGAGGAAAGTTCTATTCCCTTGAAAGATATTATTATTTCTGGACTTCTTCCGTGTGTTGCAATCACACCCGTTTTATTAATCGAGGAGCCCGTTGACTCTCTCATAATGGAGGATGAGCATCTTGACACTATTCCGGCAACGGAATAGTATGAAGTAATAAAGTCTAGTGTCGAGAACCTTGTCCAAGTCCCAAGTGAGTCCAAGGGTATTCCCGACAAAATTTGCGATGTGCCTTTTCGTGACAATTCTCCGCCTCTTGACATTTCAAAAGATCAATTTGAGGGTTTCTCCGATTCTAATGATGATTCTACTTCGATTGATGACGATTCTTTCTCTATTGACGACATCGATTATGTTGAGGCATCACCTCCTGATTCTGAGCTCGTCAGCTTAGAGGAGGTGGAGGATTTTCACACGGAAGATGGAGAGATTGAGGACGATATTCTTCGTGAAAAATTATTGAAAACCAATCTTCTTATTGCTATGATCGGAGCATTAAAAGATAATCCCACTCCATCTTCTAATTTTGTGACCAAGTCTTCCTCCACTTCCCCTAACCTTTTCTTGGAGGAGACTAACACCTTTGATAATTTTTTAACCAAATATGAAACTTTCTGCTTTGATTTGGAAGAGAATAGTAGTGGCAGTACCACTACTCATTCTGATTATTCTCTTCCGGATTATGAAGCTTTCTATTTTGATGACGATCATATTGCAGAGAAGAGTAGTGGCAGTACCAATACTCATTCTGATATTTCTCTTTCTAAATTTGATTCGGCTTATTTTTTTTAGACAAAAACTTTCGGTTGATTTTTAAGAAAAAAGGGGTTTCGGCATATCTTTTTAAGTGAGGAGATCTATATTTTTGGGAAGTGAATACTTGTTTCCTAAAATCAAGGGATTTGATTTTATCCTAGAGGCGGTTAATTTTGGAAGTAAATATTTGGTTCCTAAATTTAAGGGATATAATCTTCTAAATTTGGAAATTATACCCTTGTTTTTTTCCTTCTACGTGAGAAAAATCTTCGGATTATTTCAACATCAATTCATTATTGTTTTACGGTTTCTTCTTGATTTTGTAAAATCCCGCGAAAGATACGATTCTTTTCTTGGTTTTAATCAAAGATTTGTAAAATCCCGTAAACATTAATTAATTTCAATCAAACACAAATAACCACTCAAGATCCGTTCTTTCATTTCACTTTAATCAAGATGGCAACAAATGATAAATAATCAAGTGCAGCTGGTACGGATAACCGTCCTCCGATGTTGGAGGAAAGTGACTTTGAGTCTTGGAAGATACGTATAGAGAGGTACATTCATGATAAACCTCTTGGAAAGCTTATATGGAAATCTATTAAAAATGGACCTAGTCCACATCCAATGATCACAGTCACTTCAGGAGAAGGTGAACAACAAACTCAAGTGACAAGAGAAAAGACTGATGAAGAGTTCACAGAGGCTCATAACAACAAAGAGCGTTCTGACATTAAAGCTACAAACATTCTTAGTCAAGGGCTCCCAAGACACATCTTTAACACACTCAATCAAACCGAGACGATAAAAGAGATTTGGGAGAATGTGGAGCTACTCATGCAAGGGTCTGGTCTCACAGAACAACAAAAGAAAGAGACCTTGTTTGATCATTATGAAAGGTTCCAGGCTAATGGAAATGAATCAATTCACGACTACTTTGTTAGATTCCATAAGCTGATTAGAAAATAAGTGTTTTGTCATAATTTTGACTTTCCTGCTGGGTAGAATAAGAATTAATTTTGACTCGATTAAGGTGTTGAGCTCGAGCTTGTTCTGAACGTTTAGAGTAGCATTCGCGGATTTTTTGCTAAAAACGAAAAAAGATAGAGTTAAGTAGGAGTGGGATGCTAAACAAGGATTAGTGGGAATCTTAAAGAGCTCATGTCTGTAATTTGTGGGATTTTTCTCCCAATAAGCTCATAACCGGACTAATATACGTGCTATTTTGGAATTAAACTTAAATCAACAATTTTGAGATGGAGTCATTAATATATTTTTGTCTTAGTTCAAATTTATCTTATCAATTTTCCAAGAAGAAGTATCTTATATATCGTGACAATAAAGTAAATGAAATGAAAAAAAATGATGATGAAAAAAAATTGATGAAAAATGAAAAAAAAGAAAAGAATGATGAGTAATAATTATAAACTGTGGGCTGATAAAAGTTTGCTGCATCTTGCCGGCTCACAACCGATGTTACAGCCTTCTAAAGAAATCCCATAGTAAGAATAATAATCCGAGACTGATAAAAGTTTGCTGCATCTTGCCGGCTCACAACCGATGTTGCAGCCTTCTAAAAGGTCGAGGGTTACGATTGCATCAATGTTATGTTTAATGTTAAGTGTGATTTAATAAATATAGGGAAAATCTCTTTTTCTTAAATTTAAATATGCTTTTGAACTTAGACTATTTCATTTTAAGTTGTGCTTTTTCTAAATAAGCTATGTATAAACGGGAAACCTAAGAGTTTTTGAAACCGAAGGTCCGTGAGTCCCGATACTAGTCTCTGTAGGGTGTCAAATGCATGCGTCACTTAGCCACATGGTTGGATGTGCAAGACGAAAGTCGCATACATGGGATGATCTCGCTTCAAAACTCATTATTCTAGGGTGGGAATACGTGAAGCATAGAATTTTGCAAAACGTTGATCTATGGTTGAAATTCGAAATAAGCACATTCACCTAATATATACTCCTCCGTCCCATATTAAGTGTCCATTTTTGATTTTTTGAATTCTTTTTTCATAAACTTTGACCGTAAATATTTTTCTTATGTATATAATGCTTACAAATGAAAATTTATACCAATGAAAAAATAACATTCGAAAACTTATCCATTCATATATTTTGCATTGAGTTTCATATAACATAAGATGAAATAAATTAAGGTCAATAGTTGAAGAAAAAAGACTTTAAAAAAGTCAAAAATGGAAATTAATATGGGACAGAGGAGTAATAATTGTCGGGAGTAAAAAGTTCACAAGTTTCAAATATGAGTAGTGTTAGCATCTTAACTTATATTTAACGGTGATTTCGTTTTAAGCTTGGTTTGGAATAAGTGAAAAGTCGGGGACGATGAATTTATCTTTTTGAGCATTTTAGGATTGAATTACATCTTGTTCTATGATCCCTAAAAGTTGTGAAAATAACGAAAGTCAAATATGTTAGTTAGTTTTTAAGTTAAAAAAAAGAGAGAAAAAGGAAAAATACAAAAATATTAGTGGTAGTTAGTGTATATATTTAAAAATGGTAAAAACAAGGCTTTTCTAAACTATTGATTCTTTCATTCCCCTTGATGAACACTTAGCTACTTTTCGAGGTTATTAGTCGAGGGGGATTAAGAGTCTTAGTTTTCTAAGTGTTTACTTATAATTGCGTGAGGACACTGGCAATATTTTAGATTGGGATCTTTGGTATGTGCCTAAATACACGTACCTTTGACCTTTAAAACCGGATTTAAATGACAAAAAATGTACCCAAAAATACATTGTATTTGTATGTTTTTACTTATATTGTGCAGGAAACGGATATCTGACAAAAAGACTAAAAACAAAGCCAAAACGGACAAACAGCACGAATGAAAAGCGTGAAAAGCCAAGGTCAAAAAGTCAGGCAAGTCAACCTAAAAGTCACCCCGACAAAGTCAAACTTCAAGCGAAGCCGATATTGAAGAAATGTTAAATGGGCCGACCCGTACCCATCTAATGGGCCGGGTCAGCCCATTAAAACATTATGAAGACTTATAAGCCTTAAAGTTTTATAAATCCTTTTAACCACAAAAGCCCAAAACAATTAACCATACCCAAACACTTAACCAGGGTCTAAAATTATTTAACGGCATTAAAAGAAAATTGGAAATTTTGAGCTTTTGGAAGATAAGCTTAAAAAGGAAGAGCTTATGGGTATTTACTGGCTTATTTGGATAAGCCAGAGCTTGTTGATAAGCTCATTGAGCATTTGATAGCCTTGTTTTGAGCAAAGGCTTAAGTAAGTCCTTATGTCCTTTTATTTAGCTTATTTCTGTCTTATCTAGTTCAATCTACTTATTTGCTTATTTAGTGTTTAAACATGCTTCTATTTGTCTTATTTATGCTTATTACGTCTTTTCATTGCTTATCATGCTTTATGTGTAGGTTAGAAAGAATTTGTTCAAGTTTTTCATAAATAGGCTTGTTTTAGATTTTTGAGCTTTTTTCTTGTTAGCTTATCATTAGTGCTTATAATCTGTTAGAAAGTGCTTGTTTATGCTTTTTGTGTCTAGCTTATAACTTGTCTTTCAAAATCTCAGCTTAAACCAGCTTTTACTTACTTAAATATGCAAATCAAATATTTAAAGGGGTGTTTGGCATAAGATACAAAATGGGTCAAAATGGGTATAAACATGTTTTAGGCCTTTAAGTCAGTTTCAATAAGCTTTATCTAGGCCTAAAAGTTAGTTTCCATTAGAAGTTTTTATTTAAATCTTAAATTTTAAGTTCAATTTGACCATAATTTGAATCTGTGAATTTCCATTTCATATTTCAGCTTATATGATTGGATTTTTATTAAGGGCTTGTAGATGTTGTTTTCATGCTCATTTTTGTAACACCCCTACAGGCGGATCGCGAGGCATAACGAGAATGGATATCATCACAACACAATGACGTCTATATAGAGAATAAATAATATGCATAACAATCAAAGTAAAGTATAGGAGAGACACAAAGTGTCATAACATTTACCCATAAACTAAGCCAAAATATAAGGCGTTCTTTATTGATGAAAAGGAAGTTCTCGTCAATAAAAGAATTGCAACATATATTTATCCAATGCTAAACATCACACATTATAAACTTCACAGATCATCTAAGGTCACTTTCTAGCCATTTCTCACTATCTTAAGAATCCTCATACTTCTCACATGAAATATGTGCTTAAAACGTCAACACAATGGTGGTGTGAGTCATCGGTTTAAGACACACAAATCAATCTTTTAAATCCAGATTACGTGATAAAATAAACAATTAACATTGCAGGACATACAACGTACTATATTACAAGCTAACATTCAATCACATCCAATAACATGCAGACGTCACGCTCAAATCATACACAAACATTGGAACGGAACGTGTTCCCCGATCCACAACAATCCATCAACGCATTGAGACGATCACGCTCAAGCACAAAAATCCATTCACAATAATGAGACGATCACGCTCACTATCAACAACTCACAGTAATAAGACGGATCAGCTTACTAACCAAAACTAAACCATAAATGCCATGAGACGAGTCTCGGCTCAAGCACAACAATCATACCATAAAGCAAGTAGCACAAAATCATCAATAGTCACGTATAGCCCATAGCTCGTTTAAAACACATTATCAAAGTAACTAAAACATTTCAAAACCTATTTGCATAATTTCCATCCCCAAATGTTAAAAACATTAAAAAAGTGGGAATATAAAACTCAACTGATGCTTAGCTTCAAAGAATCCCACAAAAGCTTCACAAAACTCTTCACGGATAATCTAACAATTAAGCACACAATAAGATACCATCAATTAGGAATTAAACCTTATAATGTAACATCAACTATGAATGGATATCTAAGCTAATATACCATATTTCTCAAACTTGATTTAACCCTTTCCAACTCTTACATCATGACATTTACACTTCAATACTTTCACTTTAAATTTTTTGGTTTTGAGCAGAATTTTATACTCACTTATGCGTCCTAAACGTACCACTTAAACACCTCAATAATTCAAACCAAAATTCACCATTCTACTTATATGTTTTATGACACCTCTCTTAGCTCTCCCAAAGCCATTACCCTTTTACAAATACCCTTTAGAAATTCATTAATCCAAAGTGCCCAGAATTCGCCCAGAATCTGACCTCCTAAAAGTATGACGTTAGATAACCAATTTAGACCTCATTACAGCCTTAGCAAAAATTCAAGGGTCACACACACTATATGAACTAACTTCCACGTGATTTAGAGCCTCTAACTAGATGTCTAAGTATTTTTAGAAAAATCAAAACCACAACTGAAATTCGTCACTGTTTTACACACTGATTTTGTAACGACCTTTTGACCCACTTCCCGACCATAAAAACTCACAAGGCCAACTTTGCTGGAAAGTAGACTCTCTGAGGTTATCTCCAGTATGTTGTAAATTATTTATTTGATCTTTTATGATTGAGTTATGCTAGTTACAAAACTGCCTAAAATTCTGCAGTGAATTAAACAACTCATTCGGGCGATCTAGACCTAAATACACGATCAAATCTTGCAACCAATTAAACTAATGATCAAACAATTATTATAACATCATAAACTTCCAGAAAAATCAAAGCCCTAATTTACAACCCTAATCCATCAAGTTTAAATTACATTAATTGAAAATTAATAACTAGAATTAAACAAGGATTAGAAAATACCTTAAAAGAAAACCCTAACTTTTTTTTCCTCTCTTCTCTTTGGTTCGACCGGTTTTACAAGGGGGAAGGGTTTGGGATTTTGTTTTGTATTTATAGGCTACATATAATGTACTAGATAATCCCTAATTAGTATTAGATATCAATTAGGATTCCTTTTTTATTTTTTTCTTTTCTTTTTCCCTTTAATTTTCGTATTTACTATTCATGCCTAAAAAAATATTTTTTTTAATTTTTTTTATTAATTAATTACCTTCAATACCTTAACAAGCTTTTATAAAAATCTTAAGCTAATTTGGTAAACAATTTGCTTGAAAACCTACTTCTTAAAAAATAACTTTTCATTTCCAAATTCACTTTCTATATATGGAAAGTTTACCAAAAACTCTCTTATTTTAACAACTCATTTCTTTCACAAATGACACGCTTCTCATTTTAATTCATCACCTAGGCATCCACATATTAACCAAAACAATTCTCTCAAAATACCCAATCAATTCCATTATCACTATAAGTGATTAAAATGAAATTTCTCCATCAAATAACTCATTTCTCTTAATTTACTTATTTGGCTAAACCTTTTTGCATAAAGGCAGTTTCCTACCTTTCTAAAAATAACTTTTCATTTCCAACCTAACTTTCCAAAAATAGAAATTTTACATTTTCTCAACTAAACTTCTAAAATCAAAATTTATCTTAAATTACTAACACGAAAATACCTATACGTACTTATACTTACACACTTAACACGAAATGCTCAAATCTCAATAATCATTTCCTTGTCATTAAAAATGAACGAAATGAACTCAACCAATTCAACCATCAATCTAATCTCATTGAGATGATCACACTCAATAGATTGATTACCAATAACTCACATAAACGCACAAAACCACATAAAATCATATAAAATCATATAAACCAAACATTGCAACAGGCACATAAGTCAACACTAACGGTTTGACTAACCTGCTCAAGTCATGGTTGTTACATTATCCCCACCTTGAGAAAATCTCGTCCCGAGATTTAACTACTCGAGGCATTAGCACAATCGACAAACAACTGAGGACACTTAGACCTCATATAATCCTCGCGTTCCCAAGTAAACTCAGGGCCACGCTTGGAATTCCAACGAACCTTCACTAATGCTATCATACTATACTTTTACTCATGACCTCTCGGTCCACAACATTAACGGTTCCTTGACAAAACAAAGAGTCTTATCAACCTTAATCTTATCCAACATCTACAATCCGAATCCAATTGCTAGTGACTTTGCTTACCCCCACAAGGGTGCAATTAGCAACACAACAACCCCAAACGAAAAGAAGCATCCCACTACATGTACCTCGCTCGTCATCGAGAAAACTTATCAAAACCCTTAAGTTATTGTAACAACGTGTTTTATATCTTAACCTCGCAACTCATCAAACAAGAACTGTCTTGAAATTAAGATATAAGATGTTACAAAGCTCAACGTATCTAAAGAATCCACGCAATTTCAGGTTTACTCAAACTTTCAGCACCTCCCAATCCAATTTCCGATACTCGGCCCACAAGACATAAATTTTCAACCGAACTATAGGCCCAATCCATCCAAGGATCTCAAATGGTCCTACATAACTCGGTTCTAACTTGTCTTTCTTTCCAAACGTACTACACCTCTCCAAGGTGAGACCTTCAACCACCCATAACCTACCAGCATTAATTCAAAAGTTTCCCACTACTACCAAGCTAACACTTTCGACAATTTGGCTGCCTCAAGCCTTTCCTGTATTACCACTATCTTGTTGGTTGTTTCTTGTACCAAATTCGATCCATTCAACTCACTCTCTCCAGTTACGGCCCATAAAACGGTAACCTACATTCCTTTCCATACCATGCTTCAAATGAAGCACATCCATACTCGAATGATAATCCCCACCTTAGGGAAAAACTCATCTCACGAAAGTGAGTATTCCAATTACCTCTAAAATCTACCATACTTGTCCTAAGCATAGCTAGGAATGGGGTGACTTAGTCAGTCCATTGACTACACCCAAATCGCATCGTATCCACTACTCACACTTGGTAACTTGACAACAATATCCTTAGTTATCCTTTCCCACTTCTACTCGGGTAACTCAGGTTGTAGCAACAATCCTGAAGACCCTTGATACTCAACCATCGATTAGTTAACCTAAAACCACACAACACCGTATCCGCTCCAGAATGGATAGAATACTTTGTCATATACGCCTCTTCAATAGCCAAGGTCCTTACATCTCTCCAAATGGAGGCCAAACCTTGTCCAACTAATATGAACCACTCTCCATCTCTTTTCACACTCGTTGGTCCCAGCCACGCAACATCTTATGTTGACGCGTTCTTTGCTTTGGACATCTTATCTTATGCCACCAACATCCTTTTCTCAAACCTAGATCGGATCGTCGTACATCTATCTCGAACTCATTCTTGGCTTCACTCCTTCTTCATACTCCACGGTACAACATCTACATTTCCCTTTCCTAGATGGTACTTGACCTTGAAATCAAACTCACTAAATAACTTCATCCATCGACTTTGCCTCATGTTCAATCCTTCTGATTGAAAGTGTGTTGGAGATATTCATGATCCATATAAATTACTCTTCATGTCTCATTCACTTAATGCCTCTAACATTATAAGGTAAAACCTACCACGTTAGTCATGCAATCTTTCATAAGAACCTTAAGTTGTCGCAATGTACAAACAATCACCTTCTCCCTTTTTCCAAACATGCTTCTAAATCCTTGCTTCGCGCGTCATAATATACTACGATATTGTCTGCTCCGTCCAGCAATGCCAAGATTGGCTCATTACCCATTTGAGTCCTTCCACATTTAGATAGCTTCCTCTTTGCTCCGCTCCCACGTTGTTGGAAAACTTCACGTACATCTTCTCTTCCTTCAGTGACTCCACAATCATCTTCACGTGCGACTCGTACTCCTCCTTAGACTTCGGGTCGGTTTAAAATATCGTCTGTATATATACGTTAACTAGCTTGTCTATATACGGCCATGCACACCCGGCTCATTAACTCCATGAAAACCGCTGGTGCATTGGTTAACCCAAAAGGCATAGCCGTAAACTTCACGGTTTCATTAACGCACCTAAAAAAGTCATTAGCTACGTTATCCCGTGACACCCTCCATTGTGGTGATATCCATACGATTTCTATCTCACTCTTCTCGAGATAATCTATGCACATTCCAAACTACCCACTTTTCTTCCTACCAAGCAATACAGACGCTTTCCACAACAAGTTACCATTCGAACCAACCCTCACCTTGCAATTCCTGCAATCATTCCACACCTCTTGCCTTTCTAAAGACGTCAAACGACACGAGCCTTCGCAAATCGGCGTCGCTCCTTGTACTAATTCCATACGAAATCCTATTCTACGACGAGGGGTAAAACCTACTAATTCCTTAGGAACACTTTAGAGGGCTCACATACTACAAAGATATCACATAATCTCAACTCATCTTCCTTGGTACTCCTACGAGACCTCGTATCCTCTTTAGTTTGTTTTCTCCACGAACCTTAAGCACTCTCTAAATTACCAAGGCATTTTAACTACCTTCTCGTGGCATACCATCTCAGCCTTATGTCTCAACAACCAATTCTCTCCTACGACTACATCAACACTCTCATAACTAAGAGGTACTAAATCAAAAGTAAAAGGAACTCTCTAATTCCAACTTGGGATTCGAATAATTCCATTTCTTCACTTACCATCAATCGCACCACCCATGAAGATACGTCCTAACACCAACTACTAGCACCACGCCATAAAAATTTTCAAACTTCTCATGCACCAATTTATGGACCCCAAAAATCACACGATTTCCAAAAAGAAAAAAATCAACCGAATGTAAACATCAACAAGAAGAACGAACCTCCGACCTAAAAACGCATCAACGGTGCTAGAACATCCCCAACAATAATCCAAAGGTACCATCGACCCATTAATTAAAAGATTAAGAACCTTGAGTACCAAAAACCGATTTGTACCCAAAAACTTTCCCTCATAACCTTATAACCAATCATTTAAAACAATAGAATCACCTTAAGTTAATAATGCAAAAAATTTTTAAGTGTAAAAAATAAATTAAATAAAATTTTCATAAACTTATTTAATATGGTTTTCATAAAAGAAATCAAAAGAGATTTGAAAAAAAACGTGTTCATTTTATTTATATAATTTATTTTTAAAAAAGGTTTTTAACACCTAAACAATATGGTATCAACTACAACAAACTTACTTTCAAATGGAATTACTCACAAAAAAAACATCATGATAACAAAATAGACTTCAAACTACCTTAAGAATTCCAATACCAGAATATTAATTTACTTGAAAACGAATACGACAAGAACTCTTACAAACCAAACAACCATAAGGACTCATCCATACCAACGGTCTTAGAACCAAACCAAAAAGTATCGTCACCTTTAGACAAAGGAAAACAATCAAAACGCCAAACGGAGAACATAAAACACATGTTCTATGATAACACCCTAGAATACCAACACGAGCGTTGGATATCTCAACGAACAACGAGCTAACAAACTGAATTAAGAATCGCGACGACAATACCAACATGTATCCGATGTATCCGCAAACGATAGATGAAAAGGAACCTTACCATCTACGCAACCCAACCCAACCTAATATAATCGCCCAATCGGTTAAGAGAGGAATTCTCTAACCATACAACCATCCTCAACAGGATCTCACATCACATCTACACTATCATCTACACAACTATCCAGACTTACATCCTTACATAATACATACAAGCAACAATGATCAATGCAATCAAAGTCACAAGTCCATGTGTGTGTTACCTTTACAATTATGTTCGCGACCATAATTATAATTGCACCTTTTTCACATGTGTACTTACTTCCAAGACCACACATATCAATGATAACACACATCTACCACATAGCACTTAATAATAATCTAAATATAACTAAAACCTGATAATCCATCTAACGAACCATAAAAAAACAATCAACCAGACAAAACAGAAGTCACATCGTGACCCAAAATATAAAAGCAATCCTCGATTATAACAACACATCGAGGTAGAAAACGAAATAAACTTATGTTGGGCCTCGCTTGGGTTTGACTTTTCTCTCTCAAAAGTCACCCAACTCCGCGGGTCCAGTGAGGGAAACAATCTCCCAACGATATCTCCTAGGGGTAGGGGAAGACATGACTAAAACAATAACAAAGGGGTATATACTATTAGATCCCCATAATAAAAAGTCTTAGATTTCATATTATATAGTAGGTAATTTTCAAAATAGAAAGAATTTCAAAGCTTTTATGTAGCGAAAACATACGATATATACGTACACAAACACTTATGCCCTAAAATGAAACTATATGAGGGACCCTTAAGCTATAGTCTAGGCTCAACCACCTAGTTCTCTATAACCAATGACTCTGATACCAATCTGTCACACCCTGCCAAGGCGGAAATGCGAGGCGTAAACAAGAATGGATATCATCCAATCGTCCCAAAATTGTATTTACAAGGATAAGGACTTAGCAACCGTGTACTCAAATAATTAACTTGGGTTAAAACAATAATGTACCAAATGTGAGTACATACAAGGTAGGCTAAGGCGATTTGGGTGTAACAATTGGTTTATGGGTGACAATGCTCTTCATTAATAGTCTAGCTTAACCAGAAAATTTCATGAACAATGAAAAAGGATAGACTCGAAGGGTTGTACTAGGGGTATCTTGCACTAAAAATGAGTGCATGGCAAGGGTGTGGGATAGTTATATAGTTGATGTGACCATAATAACAATTACAAGTTTAAAACATGAGTTAATCCTAGTGCCTCTTTTCTAGCAAATCATAATACTTACTATGCGGTCTCGGGATACATCACAAAAATAAGTTCTAGAATTTAATATACTACCTGTACACTCATATAATTGAATACCGATACCAATGCTCCAGAAAAGGTGACAAAGACCATACGTACACATCCGTAATGACGGAATAGACACATATGACTGCATTCAAACCTTAACTCAAGAAAGCTAAAGGTACAAATTATCTTGGGTATCAATAATGGATACCCGAATTCCTAAAAATCTAAAGGCGAACCTCACATTTTTGGGATGGAATTTTGAGGGTTTTTGTGCTAGTCATACACATTCCTATCCATGAGACGCTATTAATACTTGGTTTTCGTCGATATGTGTCATAAATTTTTTTATATTTGGGTCAAAATAACCTTTTTATGTTATGTTTCGATATATTACCCATCATTTTAAGGAACAAGCAAATGGCAAATGAAGAAATAATTTCTAAGGCTTATTTCCCCCTACACTTAAGTTGAACATTGTCCCTAATGTTCTATAGCAGTACCCGTAAAAACGAATAAAGGGATAAGAAAACAAGGAAAAGAAACTAGTACTCCCCTGGTTTGCTCAATAATGGAGAAGAAACATGCGATAACTGGTTAAATCGTCCTCCAAGAATTGTCCAATGAAACTTCCTAAGAACTTCCAAGCTTCTTCTCGTCAAATATAACCTGTAATAAAAGACAAAGACAACTACACCAAGCATAAAATCGGCGAGATAGATATAAATACAATAAGAGTTTAGGGTTTTGACTCTATGAAAACAGTAAAGATAGGATGAGAGTAATGATGTAATCATAGGTTTATGCAGGTTTACAAAAGAATTACAAATTTTAAATATTGCACATTTTATTTTTCACAAATACTTAAAAAAAATTAAATTTTTTACATTACTGGAGACGCGACGCGGTGTTAATCCCAACGCCGTCTCCAGGGTCTGTAAAAATTTCTTCTTCGTTTTTAATGAGAAATCTCCTGCACACAATTTTATTAGTTAAATCTGAAGAAAGCACTGCATAAAAACCTGGAATTAATCGTTACAATCATATGACTCGAAACTGACGCGAATTAATCTAAACAATTTATTTTAAATGTTTGAATTTGGTTCTTAAAAACTGGATATATTCCCCTACACTTATTTTGTTGCAAAATACATTTGATTGCAAATAAGACAAAGTTATAAACAAACAAAGCATGATTACAAAATTCATTCAAACATAATAAAACAAACAATAAAGAATTAAAACACACGACACTCCTAAGTGCGGGAAAAATAAACATTGGGTTGCCTCCCAAAAAACGCTTTTCTTTATTTGTGAGTCTTATAGCTAGACTCGAAGTCACACATCCCTACGTGACTTCTCCTTTATCATCTACCTCGTCTTCTATTTTGACAGGAGCAGGTCGCTCATTTTTGAAGTTTTTGTTCCTCCACCGGTCAAACTCCATCTCCTTTTCTTGGTGAAGTTTTATCTTTTCCTCCCATTCCAAGACTAGCCTATTTACAGTCATAGTGGGGGCTATAGGCTCTATATCGTTCTTAATCCCTTTCTCGTCCTTACAAAGGGATTCTGGTATCCTATTGAAGCTTATCTTATTCTTTCCAGATCTTCGAGTTATGGTGCCCTTATCAAACTTAATCACGGCCTTAGCCGTTATCAGGAATGGTGTTCCTAAGATGAAAGGCCTTTTCTCGTTTTCCTTAATGTCTAAAATTATGAAGTCTACAAGGTACACATGCTTAGCAACCTTAACTAATACATCCTCTGCTATTCCTAAAGGGTAGATATACGACTGGCTAGCTAGGGAGAGTCTAATGTCCATCTCAGCAGGCCTTTCGTCAGTTAGTTTAATGTAGGTAGAGAGGGGCATGACGTTCACGTTGGATCCTTGGTCAACTAAGGCATTCATGTGTTTTTGGCCTCCTATGTTACAGGGTACTTTAAAGTTTCCTCCGATGTCCTCCTTCATTGTTATCTTTTTTCTAAGGATTGCTTCATAAACAGGCCCCCTAGGTAATAAATTGTAAGTCCTTCCTTTTATTTTTCCAACTCGGGCTCCTGATAGGGAGTCATTAAACCTATGATTGTCAACAAGCCCCTCTATTTGTTTCTCATTGATCATATGCTCCAGGTAATATTCTACGAGCTGAGAGCTGGGTGCCTCGGTCGTCTCTTCTTTTTTAGCTTTTCTGATTGGTTCGTTCTTGATCCCATTTTCAGTTTCATTTATTGGCATTCCCGTTTCTGTTCTGGTAGGTTTTTCAATGTCTTCACCGGTTGCTACGTCATTATCATTGTTTCTCTCTTCTTTCCCTCTGGCGAGGGAGATAGAATTCACATTTTTTGTGACGGGGGATTTTCCCTCTTCTCTAATTAGCACTTTTTTAGGAGCCTTACTGGTTGTGAGTTCCTTAAGAAGCCCGAACATTTCTGCCATCTTATCATTTATCTCCTCTCGCTGTTTGAAAATGACATTCACAAATCATTTCACCCTTTCGGTGTGTGCTGCCATGTAGTCCCGTACTCGAGCTTCGAAAGTAGTTCCTAATGCCTGGGGCTGAGGGATTGGGCTGGTACGTTCGTAAAAAGTGAAAGGGCTCTATTTTGGTGGTTCATTCTGGTTTTGTGGGCGAGGGTTTGAGTATACTGCTTCGGCATAAGCTTGAGGGACGTGTGTTAAGCTCGGTCTGGGCGTCGGTCGCGATCCTTTTAATAAGAAATTAATCTAGTCTTCGAGATCAAGCAGTCTCCGGTCAGGCATTTTTGAGGTGGGTTGAGGTGCAAAAATAGCTTTGACCGGTTTGACGAATTCTTTTACGTCATTCCAGCCCTTATGGACGTAGAAGGCGAGGATCTTAATGATTTCCCAGGATTCGTCGGGGTTCTTACTGCGGATTTTTCCGCCAGCGGCGCGGTTAATCTCGCACTTAAGATGAAACGAGACATGATTATAAAAAATCAGGATTTGAAGCCAACAATAGAGGCCATGATGAGGGGATATTTGTAGTAAGTCCTTGAAACGAGACCATGCTTCTGAGAGAGATTTTCCTTGATGTTGTTGGAACATCAGGATATCATTTTAGAGTTTTACGGTTCTTCTTGGTGGAAAGAATTGGGCAAGGAAACGAATAGTAAGATCCTCCCATGTGGTGATGGATCCTGCTGGAAGACATTCAAGCTAGTTGCTAGCTTGATCGTGAAGGGAAAATTAAAATAAACACAGGCGCATTCTTTCCCTATTTTCACCGTCAAGTTCAAGTGAGTCCATAAGTTTTAAGAAATCCTTGAGGTGTTGGTTTTGATCCTCGGACTGAAGTCTGTGGAATGAGCATTCATTTTGCACCAACCGAATGGTGTCGGATCGAAGAGGTACCACGTTGTTCCCTACGGGGAGCTCAATGGTATTCTTGTAGCCCTCATGTCCAGGTTTGGAGTATCCTCCAAGGGTATGGATAGGATTCGCGTCTCCTATGGTGGTTGATGAGAATGGATTAAGAAACAATTAACATAAAGAAAAGATAGACTATAAGAAAGCTAATATACGAAATTAAATTATCACTTGAAAGGATTCAAGTGAGTAGAACTAAGTTAAACTATGATCGAAACCTAACTATTCCACATACAGTGACGCCAAAAACTTGATGTGAGGGTTGCGAAGACTTCACAGGAAGTTTTACAATCCCCTAGGCAGTGTACCTAATCATTGTAGTGTAGTATAGGCAAGACTCGGGGGTTGTTATCGTTCTCTAGGAGAATAGGTTGGGAAGGCTTGATCACGGTCTAACAGAATTCTAGGGGTTGAGAGAAGATTATTTTTGTGTTTTTATATTTAATAGAAAGCAGGTAAATCTATGGTTTGAGAGGTTGGTTTGTTTAACTACTTACTAAACTAATTAATATCTAATCTACTGGTGATAACTTTATGATAAGCAAATGTATTTACCTAATCATGCACTACTCCTCAGATTGCTTCTCCTAGATCCATTGCTTTGTCACACTTGTGATGATCTGTGTAAGTATTTCCTAGGTCATGAACGGATTACACGAACCCGCCGTCTATTTAATATTCTGTTAAGGCAACGCACAAGTAAGGTAGTATGAAGACTATTACAAGGCCCCTAAGAGTATATTAAATGCATGTGAAATAACTTAAGAGGGATCAACCATATTAGGGGTAAGGTAGTATGAAGACTGTTACCGATGGTATCCTTTCTACACTACTCGCGTTTCCCTAGACATATCAACAGCGATACAGACAAAAGTTGGTTTTCTAAAGCCTAACGCGCACATTCATCAACAAGAAGCAACATCAAAAGGATCTACAACCTAAGTTTCATGCAATCATAGATAAATACAAAGGAGGGTTTAGCCTCGCATGTTATAAAGAAAGCAAGAAGATAAATCAATCAAACAACACATAGACATATTGAATGATTAATGATGAATAACCTTACTTGATTAAAACATGGATTCAAGGTAGTACAATAGGGTTTTAAGGCCCTAAAAACGACCTATAAAGCTCCTAAAATGACTAGGGTTCGTCTCCCTAGGTTTATACAAAGTTATCCCAAAGTTACACACTTAAAACCCTAAAAACGGATTTATATTTATAAAGATATCGATGCGACGGCGTCGCTTAGAAATCCTGACACCGTCGCCACGTAGATGATTCTAGATCCTCTTTAAGTCGGCCACGTCCTGACGTCGTCGCCAAATTCCTGACACCGTCACTAGATAGATCACGACGACGCCGTCTCCAGCCACGGTATGCATAAGTCTTCAAGAGATTTGGTGTAGGTCCGTAATCTTGTCCGTTTCTTCTCTAAATGAGCCCAAGTCACGTGTATTTCCTCTAAAAGCCATCCAAGTGCTAAAAACCTAAAAACAAACGATTAAGCATGTAATATGGGCATATTTGCATGATTTAGGGGTTAAATGACCCCGAAATAGTGTATAAAATGACACCTCATCATGAACCCTCATTGAACTAAATTTCTAACAATCCTCCCTAATTTAGTATAATACATTTGCATGAAAATTAAACATTAAACAAACAAGTGCATAAAATAAAACGTCATGAGGATTGAATTTCCATCTTAGTAATTACACGTTCAAACATTCGAGAATCAGGATGTTATAAGAATTGAACCCTTTAACCCATTTGAATACCTGAAGATAAAACAAACAAGTTTTCAAACACATAAGAAACTACTGACACTATACAATCCATGTGTCCATATCCAATTCATAAATGTTTTAAGAGCCAAAGTCCATGCTCCTTGAAGCGACAAAAACTCAACATTTACATAGGTGGTTCCTCTTTATTCATGCTCCTGCTAAGCACTTTTTCAAAGAAATTAACCATTGAGAAGTTAACAACTTCATCCTCCTTTATCAGCAGGTTCTAAGCACAACCTTGGGATGATATGTAAATACACGTGCTTCAGTCCACTAAACGTTCAGCTTTCCACATTGAACTTAGCTGCCAAGTTTCCTCAGCAGGGAGTTGGGTGTCCTAGCATTCAACGACTTAGTTGGAATTTAATCCCATCCCTTCAGCAAACTTTATAACCAAGTCTCTAGCAAGTCCCTTCGTCAAGTGATCAGCTAGGTTTTGTTGAGACCTCACAAAATCTATAGATACCACCCTATTCGTAATGAGTTCATGAATCATGCTATGCCTGACACCTAAGTGTCTAGACTTCTCATTGTACATCTGGCTATAAGCCTTTGCCAATGTAGCAGCACTATCACAACGGATAGATATAGGTGCTATAGGTTTGGACCATTATGGAATCTCAAGGAGCAAGTTTTTCAACCATTCAGCTTCTTTACCAGCAGCTGCTAGAGCCACAAATTCATATTCCATTGTTGAACCAGTAATGCAAGTTTGCTTCTTAGAAGCCCAAGAAATTGCACCACCACCAAGCATAAATACCCATCCACTTGTAGACGAATTTTCTTTAGTGTTGCTGATCCAGCTTGCATCAGTGAAACCTTCCAACACTAAAAGATAACCAATATATGTCAATCTATAGTCCATGGTTTTCTTCAAGTACTTTAGTACCCTCTTAATTGCTTGCCACTGCTGAGTACCAGGGTTACTAGTATACCTGCTTAGTTTGCCCACAGGAAATGCAATGTCAGGCCTTATACAAGTCATGGCATATATTAAGCAGCCAATCACCCTAGCATACTCAAGTTGAGATACATCCTAACCATTATTGGGCATCAACTTCTCACTTGTATCCATAGGAGTACTAACTGGAGTGCATTCAAAGTAGTTGAATTTCTTCAGTACTTTCCCAATGTAATGAGTCTGAGAATTGCATTTCCATTACTTTCATGTTTAATCTTTATACCCAGGATAACATCAACCTCCCTCGTGTCCTTCATAGAGAACCTTGATGACAAAAATTCCTTTGTCAGGTCAACCTAAACTTGGTCAGTGCCAAATATTAGCATGTTATCAACATATAGGCAAATGATGACTCCTTTACCAGTTTTATCAAATTTTCTATATATACATTTGTTAGCTTGGTTAAGTAAATAACCATTAGACAAAACCACTTCATCAAACTTTTGATGCCATTGCTTAGGTGTCTGCTTAAGTCCATATAGAGACTTAATCAATTAACACACTTTGTTTTCATTGCCAGGTATGATGAAGCCCTGATGTTGGTTTATATAAACCTCCTCTTCCAGTTCACCATTTCCAGTTCACCATTCAAGAAAGCTATCCACACATCCATCTGATGAATAATCAGATTGTGAATAGACGCCATAGCAATCAGCAGTCTTATGGTACTAATACATGCCACTGGAGCATAAGTATCAAAGTAGTCTATCCCTGACTTTTATCTAAAGCTCTGAATAACCAGCCTTGCCTTAAACTTTTCAATAGTTCCATATACGTTCAGTTTTATTTTGAAGATCCATTTGCTATCAAGATGTTTGCAACTTAGAGGTAGATCATCCAACACCCAAGTGTTGTTGCCCATGATGAAGTCTATCTCATCATTAATTACTTCTTTCCAGAAAGCAACATCCTAAGATTTCACTGCTTCATCAAATTTATTGGGATCATCCTCAACATTAAAGCAATAGGAGTGTTGGTCGAAGACCTCAACCCTTGTTTCTTCAATTAAGTATACTTGAAATTTAGGTCCAAAGTTCTTTAGGGTCCTATTCATTTTGCTTTTCCTAAGCTCAGGTTCAGGTTGCTGAACAACCTCTTCAGTGACCTCTTCAGGGACCACTAAACCACCAATGTCTTCAGTTCTATTAGGAATCCTAAGATTTAGTCTAGGGACTAAAGAGAATCTATTCTCATCAAAATAAAATCCCTTGATTCAATTATTGAGTTAATTGAAACTGGGTCATTAGGTTTAATAACATAGAACCTAAAAGCCTTAAAATGCTTAGCATATCCAACAAAGATGCATTCAATGCCTCTTTCACCCAAAGTTTTCAACTTTTGGATCAGGGAGTCTTACAACTGCCCTACATCCCCAAACTCTGAGGTAGTTCAGGTTTAGTTTCCTTTTAGTCTAGAATTCATAAGGGGTAATCTTGTTCCTTTTGTTAGGAACCATATTTAATAAATAGCAAGCTGTTAACATAGCTTCACCCTAGACTTATTGACTCAGTCCTGAGTCAGACAACATGGAATTAACCATTTCTTTCAGTTTTCTGTTTTCCTTTCAGATATACTATTTTGTTGAGTATAAGAGGTAGTTGTTTCATGGATAATACCAATAGACTAAAAATACAGAGTATCTATGTACTCACCTCCCCTATCAGTTCTGAATCTTTTGATCAAGGACCCTTGTTGTAATTTAACTTTAGTTTTGAATAATTTGAATTTATTTAATGCTTCATCCTTAGTATATAATAAATAAACATAACAAAACCTTGAAGCACCATCAATAAATGTCACAAAGTACTTTTTATTCCCTAATGAATGAGTAGCATGCAGATCACATAAATCACTGTGTATCAACTCCAAAACTTTAGTTTTAAGTTTTACATTTTGAAATGGTTTCTTAGTTATTTTGGTCAGCATGCTAGTCTTACACTTTCCAGTGTCCATGTCAAAAGTTGGGATTAACCCATACTTAGACATATCTTGCATCCTCTTAAAGTGGACATGGCCTAGTCTAGCATGCCATAGGATTGAATCATTCAGTTTAGAGGTTGAAAAGAAGGCTAAAGCAATATTATCATTAACAATATTAAGCCTGGACATATGATTACTTAACTAACCAAAATCAATAAACACACCATGTTTAGAGTAAAACAAATTTATTTGATTCAATCACTTATTTATAACCACAATTATTCGAAACACTACTAGAAACCAAATTCTTCCTTATATTAGGAACATCCAAAACATTCAACAAAGAAACAATCTTTCCAGAACTAAACCAAAGATCTACACAACCACGTCCATGCACCAGGGCTGTTGACTCATTTCCCATATGAAGAATAGATCCATTATTTAACGACTCATATGTCTTGAACCAACATCTATCTTTACATATAAGAACAGTTGCTCCTGAGTCAACCCACCACACAACATCATCATCATGCACAAAGTAAACTTTAGATACATATGTAACATAATAAAACTGAAGAGATTTATTAAACATATTATGACCTTTCAGTGAGTTGGATGAACCATCCACTAAACCCTTTGTGCCTGAACCGTTAGCTTTGTTGCCAACATTAACACCTTTGCAAACCCTTTTAATGTAACCACTTTTGCCACATTTCCAACAAGAAGGTTTTGCCTTCTTGTTAGGATTGCCCTTGTATTATCATGATGTTTACGTTTGACCTTGTTGTCATTGTACCTGGTGGAGTTGTTATGCTCCATTATATTGACAACTGAAAGACCAGCAACATTGTTGCCCTTTGGCTTGTCACTATCATGCACCCTTAGAGACTCCTCAATGCGCAGATGACTGCCCAACTCAATAAGAGTTAACTCCTTTTTCTTTTGTTTCAAGGTATGCTTGAAATCTTTCCAAAAAGGAGAGAGCTTATCAATGATACAAGAGACTTGAATAGCCTCATCCATGTTCATTTTATGTTGTGTAAATCTTCCAAGTATACCAAGAAGTTCATTGTATTGTTCCAAGACTGGCCTTGAATCAGTTATTTTGTAATTTGTAAAATTACTAATAAGGAACTTCTTACTTGATGCATCCTCAACCATATATTTGGCCTCCAAGGAATCCTATAGTTCTTTGGAAGATTCAACATTATGGTAAATATCAAACAAAGGATCAGACATACCATCGAGGATTAAACCTCTACAGACATAGTCATTATTGTCCCACTTGGCCCTCTTCCTAACTTGTTCCACGGTTGGATTATCACCACCATATTCAGACATGGGAGTAGTCAATACATACACCACACTCATGCTATAGAGCAAGAAGTGCATCTTCCTTTGCCATCTTCTAAAGTCCACCCATTCAAACTTGTCAAGCTTGACAAAGTTTAAAGCCATGTGTTTCATAGCAGCAACAGCCATTGATTATCAGAAAATAATCTTCTTTGATTGTTGGTTGGATGGTGTCCCAAATCAGGGTTAAGACAATCAATAGCCTAGCTAATTACCAGAAATGGTTACCAGATATCACTTGAAGTTGTGTGATCACTTTCCAAAGAAGATTATTCGACCCTATGCCTGGGTATCACGAATACCTCCTTGGGATAAAACCAAGTGTTGTTCTTGTTTTAGGCACAAATCAAAACACTGCGTTTCTATGTGTTTATGTTTTTCTGTATATCTCTCATGCAGTTTGTGATCTCCTATTTATAGGAGAATACTCAAAACCCTAGTCAAAGGAGTTATGAGAGATTATAAGAGATATAATCTCTTCCATAACTGACTTCCTTGATTTAAGGAATTAGTGGTTACAATGACCATATTAAACGTGGTCATTAAAGGTAATTGTAACTTACCATATGAAACGGTCAAATCAGTTACAAGTCATTAAATTCATATTAATGAGTTATTCCTTCAGTATCCTGAACATTCAGCTAACTCACTGAAGAGTATATACGCTGAGGGTTCAATACTGAAAAGATTCACGATGAGTTAACCCGCTGAGGATACTTCCTCTGATGGATTACTCTCTGATGAATATCCTTCAGTCCGGAGTTACTCACTGAAGAGTAAACTCACTGAAGTTCATCAGTGACATGAATTTCTTTCAACCACTATCTGAGTTAGGGTGTTCAATGACCTATGGAAGTACACTTTGTACCTCCAGTCCTTTAACCGGTATGAACTGAACCCTCATTGAACTAAATTTACAATAATCCTCCCTAATTTAGTACAATACCTTTTCATGAAAATTAAATATTAAACAAAAAAGTGCATAAAAGAAAATGTCATGAGGATTGAATTTCCATCTTAGTAATTATACGTTTAAATATTTGAGAATCAGGGTGTTCTAAGAATTAAACCCTTCAACCCATTTGAATACCTAAAGATAAAACACAAAAAATTTCAAACACATAAGAAACTCCTGACACTATACAAGCCATGTGTCGATATCCAATTCATAAATGTTTTAAGAGACAAAGTTCATGCTCCTTGAAGCGGCAAAACCTCAACATTTACATAGGTGGTTCCTCTTTATTCATGCTCCTGCTAAGAACTTTTTCAAAGAAATTAACCATTGAGAAGTTAACAACTTCATCCTCCTTTATCAGCAGGTTCCTAGCACATCCCTGAGATGATATGTAAATATACGTGCTTCAGTCCACTGAACGTTCAGCTTTCCACATTGAACTTAGCTGCCAAGTTTCCTCAGCAGGGAGTTCGGTGTCCTAGCATTCAGCGACTTAGTTGGACTTTAATCCCATCCCTATAGCAAACTTTATAACCAAGTCTCTAGCCAGTCCCTTCGTCAAGTGATTAGCTAAGTTTTGTTGAGACCTCACAAACTCTATAGATACCACCCCATTCGTGATGAGTTCATGAATCATGCTATGCCTGACACCTAAATGTCTAGACTTCTCATTGTACATCTGGCTATAAGCCTTTGCTAATGTAGCAGCACTATCATAGCGGATAGATATAGGTGCTATAGGTTTGGACCATAATGGAATCTCAAGAAGCAAGTTTTTCAACCATTTAGCTTCCTTACCAGCAGTTGTTAGAGCTACAAATTCATATTCCATTATTGAACCAGTAATACAAGTTTGCTTCTTGGAAGCCTAAGAAATTGCACCATACCCAACCACTTGTAGACGAATTATCTTCAGTGTTGCTGATCCAGCTTGCATTAGTGTAACCTTCTAACACTGAAGGATAACCAGTATATGTTAATCTATAGTCTATGTTTTTCTTTAAGTACTTCAGTACCCTTTGAATTGCTTGCCACTGCTGAGTAATAGGGTTACTAGTATACGTGCTCAGTTTGCCCACAGCAAATGCAATGTCACGCCTTGTATAAGTCATGGCATACATTAAGCAGCCAATCACCCTAGAATACTTAAGTTGAGATACATCCTGGCCATTATTGGGCATCAGCTTCTCACTTGTATCTATAGGAGGACTGACTGGAGTGCATTCAAAGTAGTTGAATTTCTTCGGTACCTTCTCAACGTAATAAGACTGAGAAATTGCTATTCCATTACTTTCATGTTTAATCCTTATACCCAGGATGTAACATTCCGTATTTTCAGGCCATTTACGACATCATCTATTTTACTAATTATTTTTTTTCTCGTACGCGTTTACTTTTAATTCTTATTATATAGTTAAATCGCGTAAGCTATAAATTATCAATTAGCGTAAACGGACACCAAACGAATTAAAGTTTTCGTCAAGCAAGCAATAAATTATTTTTACAAAAGTATTAATCAACTTTTTATATTTTATTTTTATTGGTTACGTAAAATAATTT
>BQNB010046681.1:11575-41133 GCA_026074375.1 Tanacetum coccineum
GGGCCGGCCAATCATAGGGCACCCCTAGGGTTCTGGTTTTGTTCAATTTGGTCCCTTGGTTTATAATTTAAATATTCGTTTCACTAGTTATACAAGTAACGGTAAATAACGATCATTTAAATATTTATCGTGAAGTAAAGCATACTCTAAGTGTTTAACGCGTGTGCCCCCAATAGGCTCACGTATTTCTAACGTATAACTTGCGGAACCGACTACCAAATTCCAACAAAATTCCCTTTTGGGGGACTACCGAAAATCACAAAAAGTGAGAAAGAAGAACCGAAAATGACTGAACCCTAATTAGGGTTTTGTATTTGGCTATTGTAAGTGAAGAGGAAGGGAGAAACGAATTTCACTGAGTTGTTAGGGTTGTGTGTTGTCATTTATGAGCTAAGGGGTGGGGTATTTATAGCCTCAAGCCCCCCTTACTCATGATAAGACTTAAAGACTTGAAGTTTAAGTCTTATCACAACTATCTTCTCCTTATCACCTAGGTCCAACGCACCTAGACACCCTCTAGAATCTTCCTTATGGCCGGCTAGCTCATTAGGAAACCATAGGATTCTTGTCTAGTCGTTTAATGTTCAAATGGTTTACTTTAGAAACGTTACGTGAAGCTTAAACGTACTGCACATCAAGTGGAGGAACAAATTCTTTGTTGAATACAAGTGTTGTGAATGTCACTTCACATCACTTCCAATAATAGTCTTTATAACTATTATTTTCAGGATAGCGTTTGACTTAGAACTAAAAAGTGATATCCACACATACCAAAACTTGTTTTTATTCTCAAGTCTAATGATGACTTAACTAACCATTTTTTAAATTTTACTTATGACAACGAATCCATAAACTAATTTTTGAAGGTTGGGGTGTCCAATATGCATCCCTTGTGAATAACATATGAGTTTGTCGAGAACCATCCATATATTCAAATAATATAACTAACACTCATATTTGCCTTATGTAACAATACTCTCATATTGTTAACCGACAATGGATATATTTAGAATGATAAATTATTCAAGGATTAAATATAAAAATATAGGATAAACAATTATTATATTGTAACCTTTGCCCTTTTTGTGTTCTGAAAACGAGTCCGACACGTCCGTTAATGTCCAAATGAGTTTTGAAGGGTTTAAAGTTGAAATATATCGTGTAAATACTCTAGGTTAATGGAAAAGTATTTTTAAGGTGAATAAAAATACTAATTAATTTAGGATAAATTTTACGGTTGAGTTTTACGAGTATTTAAGTGATCCCGACATGAATAGAAAGGCCCGAGACCCCATAGGATCCCATGGCCGGTTATAAGCAAGAGAGGGGACATGGTGGCTTAATTTTAGCTAATCTTGTCCAAGTTGGTACATAAGATGCTTTCCTATCCCTCATTTCTCATAATTCTTTCACTTTTTTAAAAAAAAATCTCCTCTTTCTCTCCCTCTTGGCGTCCGAACTAAGCCACACACACACTCTTATAACTTTTGAATTTTGATCAAAAACATGAAGATTGATGATATATTGGGTTGATTCTAGTGTTTGGGTATTCATTTAAACAACGTTTGGGTTGTCTGATTCGTGTCGAAATCTACATTTTTGAAGATTTTCTTATAAGTTTTCAAATTTAAATTTCATTTGTCCTTTTGGGTTTGTATTGATGCATAAATGTTAGTTGTACAAGTTGGTCATTGTAAAAATCAATTTTTTGAATTGAAATGAATAAAAAGGTTGCGTTTGGTTGTCGAATATAAAAAGAAAAAGGGGGGTTTTTGTAGTTTTGATGTTGTGGTCATGATGGTTGAATAATATATATTGCTAGATATCTTATTTTTGATAATAGATTGTATAGCTTATTCGGGCTTATTTTTAAGCTATTTCTTGGCTTATTTTTGGCTTAAATACCACGTCACCTTTCCAAGATCACTAGGAACGTGATTTTGACTTTTTTTGTGTTATGACGTATGTTTGTGGACTATTTTTGAGGCTTATGGTAGTAACCAAATGCGATATGTAGCTTATTAGCTTATTTTCAAGCTTAATATACGTATTTTGAAGCTTATGGACTCATGACCCAATAAGTCTATTTAAGTCATGGCTTAGTGGGAGGGCTTATTGTGGTTCGGATTATTTTTTACTTATTGGTATAAGTTTATGTATGTAAATGGACCTTGGTTTTGGACTTGGATCGTATTTTGGACTTATAAATATCTTAATGGACCCTTGTTGGGCCTTAAAGCCCAATAAGCGATATTTAGTCGTTATAAGAGTTTTGACGGATTTTTGAAAGTGAAAATGTATTTACGGAGTGATATTGAACGATATTTTAGGAAAACGTTTTAGTAAACGTTAAAGATTGAGATTTTGAGATTTTGTCAAAAAGTGTCGAACTGGTAAAAAGTGTTGAAAATAAGGTTTGAAACCTTGGAAAACACTGTATGAGTGTATGAGTCATGGCGAAATTTCGTAAAAAGTTTATACTTAGAAATTTTGCCTAAAAACATGATTTTTAAATTTTAAATAATAAAATATTATTTGCTTATTTTATTTATTTAATAAATTCACTAAAAGACAAAAAATATAATTTTTCTCGAAACTTCACTAATATGTTTGTCATGAGTAAACGTTCTATTTTCAACTCTAATATGATTATTTTTATAGTGGCTAAGGTTACCGAATGGACTTACCGAGATATATTTATAATTATTAATTATAAATATTTACGTATATTGCTTATCTATTTTCGTTAATAGTTTAAGTAAGTATTATTGAGTAACGGGATTAATATGATTGTTGGGATATGTCATCAACCATCACACCACTAAATTGTTATGAGTAATTGTACAATACGTCTAAACTTTATGCATCAAACGTGAAGATTGTTTTGGAAATGGATGATTAAATTGGGACATTAACTGGACTAGGTCGTTTGCGAGCGTCATTGCATTTGCTTGTGTGATTGAGATTTGGTTGCTAAAGACTTGCTTGAGGTGAGTTCTCGTAGCCCCATTTTTACTGTTTGTTCCGTTAGGGGAAAATAATACTCAAATGTGTTTTGAAATGTTTTGAATTGTTCTGTGCGAAATGTTGTTTTGTTTCTAGGACAAGATATGTGCTTATGACTGCTATGTGAATATTATGTGTTGCATGATTGTTTGGATCGGATGGGTACGCCTACCTAGTATTTGTGTGATTATTGGAGTGAATGAGTACGCCTACCCTGGTTTGTGTGTGGTCTTGTCCTAATTTTAGTGCTCCAGCTGGTAGGCCCTTTAGGTGCGTAAGTGACATATTATGATTGACTAGAGGGGATGCTATGTCTTGGATTGTTTGCATATATTAACTATCATATAGCACTATTGTCCACTGTTTGAAATATTGGCATAGCTTTTGGGTTTAAGGTCAAACCTACGAGCTCAACAGCATTATTGTTGACGTTTTCGAGTATCATTTTCAGGTGAAGTGAAAGAGGAATAGGTTGGTGATTGTGATAGCAGACTTAGAAGTATCCCGAGTAGATTTTCATGTGAAGTCTTGCTTGTTTATTTTATTTGGCTTTAGTATTTAGAAGTTTTGGTTTAAGTTTGGATTATGGACCCCGGTGTGGGCTTTTGGTATTTATAAGAGATTGTGGATTTGGTTATGATTTAGGACATCACTCGAGGTTGTTCAAGGTTGATGGTCTTCATAGCACTTGAAGTTTATGCATTGTAGTATTCTCTATTTTTGTATCTTGTGTTATGATTGATCATTATGTTGCATTCCCGAGTTTCCGCCATTGTCGAGGTGTGAAAGATTGGTAATCAGAGCCTGGGTTATAAAGAACTAGGTGGATTGGCCTAGACTATAACCTAAGATCCATCGTTTAGTTGCGTATAGGATCTATGTGGGTGGTGTTCTGCTTTTTCTTGCTTTTGCGTGTTCGCAGTTTGGTGCTTTAGTTATGTCAGTCATTGAAATATGTAAGCTCAATATTTAGTACGATGAGGAAAGGATGCGAATATAAGTACGTTGGTCAACGTAGTTATAAGTGTATCACAACTAACTCGTATTTAGTAATGTCGTTCACACAAATTGATGTTGACACCATAAGGTGGTATTATATGTATAATTATATATATAGAAAGATGTTCTATATATATGTTAGTCTTTCTACCTACCTAACGTTCCCCATGTTCTTCCTCATGCGGATAATGCCGCCAAGGGTGATGACCCAAAGTGCTGGGCAGCTTGTTTTCGAATCACGAGGAAGGGGAACGGGTGAACAGGTTGGTCAAGGTGGAAGGGGTAGAGGACCTATGGGAGGTAATGATGAGCGTGTTGACAAATTGAATGGTCAAGGAAATGACTCCAAATCATTAGGAAGGGATCGAGTTAGGGTTGGTAGAGGTGGAAGGGTAGAAGACCTAGGGAAGGTAATGATGAGCGTGTTAATGATTTCAATGGTCAAGGAAATGACCAAGGAATAGGAGCTAATAGGGGTGTAGAGGGAGTCAATGGGAATGTAGAGGGAGCCAATGAGGGAGCACCTGACTTCTCAACGATCATTGCCCAACAATTACAGAACCTCTTACCCGTCATGCTAGCTCAGGTTAGTAACCGAGGAAATGTTGGAAATCAGAATGGTAATGTGGTTAATGAGAACGTTCAGGAGAACGTTAGGAATGTGTTAGTGAATGGCAACCGGGTAGGTTGTTCATATAAGGAGTTCTTAGCTTGTAACCCTAAGGAATATGATGGTAAGGGAGGTAAGGAATATGATGGTAAGGGAGGTGCTGTAGTTCTTACTCGTTGGATTGAGAAAATGGAGTCTGTGCATGATATGAGTGGTTGTAGTATTGACCAAAAAGTGAAATACACTGCTGGTTCATTTGTGGGTAAGGCTTTAACGTGGTGGAACTCTCAGATCCGCACGCTAAGCCGGGAAGTTGCTGTTAGTATGTCATGGAATGACTTTAAGTTTATGATGATACAAGAGTTTTGTCCTAGTCATGAGATGCAAAAGTTGGAATCTGAGTTGTGGAATCACGCCATGGTCGGGGCTGGCCATGCTGCGTATACTGATAGGTTTCATGAGTTGGCTAGGTTAGTTCCACATTTGGTAACTCCAGAGAGTAGAATGATTGAGAGGTATGTGTATGGCCTTGCTCCACAGATCCGTGGGATGGTGGAAGCAACAGAGCCAAATACTATACAGAAGGCTATGCATATTTCTAGTGCACTGACTGATGAGGCTGTGAGAAATGGATCAATTAAGAAGGTTGAGAAAAGAGGAAATGTGGGGGAACCTAGCAAGGATAAGAGTAGTAGGGATGATAATAAGAGGACTAGGACTGAGAATGCTTTTGCTACTACTGTAAACCCTATAGGAAGAGAGAATACGGGTACTTGGCCCAAGTGTACCATCTGCAACTCCTACCATGCACCCGGAGGGCCTTGTCGCACATGCTTCAACTGTAACTGCCCGGGTCATTTGGCAAAAGATTATAGAGGCGTGCCTAGGAATGTGAATCATGTCAATGCTAGAAACCCAACTGTTAGGGTATGTTATGAGTGTGGTAGTACCGACCATGTCAGGTCAGCTTGTCCTAGATTGAATAAGGCACAAGGATCGAAAGAAAATTATCCAAATCAAGTTGCTGCTAATAACGAGGGTCAGGGTCGTGGAAACCAAGGGAACCGGGCTAGGGGTAGGGCATTCATGTTGGGGGCAGAGGAAGCTCGCCAGGATCCGAACATTGTGACTGGTACGTTTACTTTGAACAATCATTTTGCCACTACCTTATTTGACTCTGGTGCCGACTATAGTTTTATTTCCACTACTTTTATATCTCTGTTAGGCATAGAGCCCAGCGATTTAGGTTTTAGATATGAGATTGAGATAGCCAACGGGCAGCTAGTAGAGATTGACAAGGTTATTAAGGGTTGCAAACTAGAAATCGAGGGTCATGTCTTTGACATCGATTTGATACCTTTTGGGCATGGGAGTTTTGATGTGATTACAGGTACGGACTGGTTGGCTAATTATAAGACTGAAATAATTTGTCATGAGAAAGTAGTGAGGATACCACTACCAGATGGCAAGGTGCTTAGAGTATTAGGAAAAAGACCAGAAGAGAAAGCGAGACTCTTGATGAGTGCTAAGGCTAATGAAAAGAATCAAGAAGAGATTGTTATGGTTAGAGATTTTCCTGATGTATTCCCGGATGACCTATTTGGATTACCGCCTATTCGGGAAATTGAGTTTCGAATTGAGTTAATCCCTGGAGCAACGCCGGTAGCAAGGTCTCCTTATCGTTTGGCACCTTCTAAATTGGATAAGTTGTCGGGACAACTCAAGGAACTCCAAAACAAAGGTTTCATTCGACCAAGTTCATCGCCTTGGGGAGCGTCGGTATTGTTTGTTAAGAAAAAGGATGGTTCTTTTAGGATGTGCATTGATTATAGAGAATTGAACAAGTTGACTGTTAAAATCGTTATCCACTTCCTAGAACTAATGATCTATTTGATCAACTGCAAGGGTCGCAGTTTTTCTCGAAGATAAATCTTAGGTCTGGATACCATCAGCTGAGAATGCATGAGAATGACATTCCAAAGACTGCGTTTAGAACTCGTTATGGACATTTTGAGTTCACAGTAATGCCTTTTGGTCTGACTAACGCACCAGCGGTATTTATGGATTTGATGAATAGAGTTTGTAGGCCTTATCTTGATAAGTTTGTGATAGTGTTTATAGACGATATCTTAATCTACTCTAAGACTCAAGAGGAGCATGTAGAATACTTAAGGTTAGTCTTGGGACTGCTCAAGAAGGAGAAACTGTATGCTAAGTTTTCTAAGTGTGAATTCTGGCTAAGAGAAGTACAGTTTCTTGGGCATGTGATAAATAGTAATGGGATTCATGTAGACCCTAGTAAGATTGAAGTTGTTTAGAATTGGAAAGCCCATAGAACTCCGACTGAGGTTCGTTCGTTCTTAGGATTGGATGGATATTACCGTAGGTTCATTGAGAACTTTTCTAAGATAACTAAGTCTCTTACTATCTTGACTCAAAAGTGTAAGACTTTTGATTGGTGTGAGGAACAGGAATTGACATTTCAAACCTTGAAGGATAAGTTGTGTAATGCGCTTGTTCTAGCTCTCCTTGATGGACTGGAAGACTTTGTGGTATATTGTGATGCGTCTGGGATAGGACTAGGCTGTGTGTTAATGCAAAGAGGTAAGGTGATAGCCTATGCGTCTAGGCAGTTGAAAATTCGTGAGAAGAATTATACTACCCATGATTTAGAGTTGGGTGCGGCAGTGTTTGCACTTAAGATCTGGAGACATTATCTGTATGGGACAAAGAGTGTTATCTATACAGATCATAAGAGTCTTCAGCATATCTTTAGTCAGAAAGAGTTGAATATGCGACAGCGTCGCTGGATAGAATTGTTTAGTGATTACGACTGTGAAATTCGCTACCATCCTGGTAAGGCGAATGTGGTGGCTGACGCCCTAAGTAGGAAGGAAAGAGTAAAGCCTAAGAGAGTTAGAGCTATGAATATGACCCTTCAGTCGAGTATCAAGGATAGGACACTGACGGCTCAGAAGGAGGTTGTGGATGAGTTTGCAGGATTACAGAAAGGTTTGGATAAGATGATAGAACTGAGAAGTGATGGGACTTTGTACTACCTAGATCGAATATGGGTACCTATGAAGGGTGAGGTAAGAACACTGATAATGGATGAAGCCTATAAGTCGAAGTTCTCTATACACCTAGGAGCTGATAAGATGTATCATGATTTAAGAGATAGGTATTGGTGGCCTAGAATGAAAAAGGATATAACTGAGTATGTTAGTAAGTGTTTGACTTGTCTAAAGGTTAAGGCTGAGCATCAAAGGTCATCTGGCTTGCTTCAGCAACCTGAGATTCCCATATGGAAATGGGAAAGGATAGCTATGAATTTTGTGACTAAGTTGCCTAGGACTAGTAGTGGGCATGACACAATCTGGGTCATTGTGGACCAATTGACTAAATCTGCTCATTTTCTACCTATGCGTGAGGATTATAAGATGGATAGATTGGCTAGATTGTATTTGAATGAGATAGTTGCTAGACATGGTGTACCGATCTTGATCATATCAGATTGTGATAGTCGTTTCACATCAAGGTTTTGGCAGTCAATGCAAGAGGCATTAGGAACTCGTTTAGACGTGAGTACGACATATCACCCTCAGACCGATGGTCAGAGTGAGCGTACTATTCAGACTTTGGAAGACATGCTTAGAGCGTGTGTCCTGGACTTTGGAGGAAGTTGGGATGTTCATCTTCCGTTGGTTGAGTTTTCGTATAACAATAGTTATGATGCTAATGTGAGATGTGCTCCGTTTGAGGCATTGTATGGTAGAAAGTGTCGTTCGCCAATTTTGTGGGCTGAGGTTGGAGAAGGTCAGTTGAGAGGACCTGAGTTAGTGACTACTGAAAAGATCTCGCAGATTAAGGATAGACTTAAGGCTGTGCGTGATCGCCAGAAAAGTTATGCTGATAAGAGGAGGAAGCCTCTAGAGTTTAGTGTAGTTGACTATGTCTTGCTCAAAGTGTCGCCTTAGAAAGGTGTAGTACGCTTTGGGAAGAAATGGAAGTTAGCACCTAGATTTGTTATACCTTTTGAGATTATTGAAAAGGTAGGCCCTGTGGCCTATCGGTTTGATTTGCCTGAAGAGTTGAACGGTGTTCATGACACGTTCCACGTGTCGAACCTTAAGAAGTGTTTGGCTGATCCAACACTGCAAGTGCCTTTGGATGAGATTCGAGTTGATGCTAAGTTGAATTTTGTGGAAGATCCTATGGAAATTTTGAAAAGAGAGTTTAAGAAGCTGAAGCGTAGTAGGATTACCATCGTCAAGGTTTGGTGGAATTCAAAACGTGGCCCTGAATTCACGTGGGAACGTAAAGATCAGATGAAATTGAAGTACCCGTATTTGTTTAGTGATGTTAGTAATTGAATTTCAGGGACGAAATTCTTTTAAGGGGAGAGGGGGGTAATATGTAACCTTTGCCCTTTTTGAGTTCTGAATATTTCATTTATAGTCCTTTGACTATTTGACTTTTGTCAGTTTATTCAGATTTTGTACCGTGTTGACGGTGGTGATTTTGTTAAGAATTTTGGTGATTTATGGTTTATTGTGATTAATAATCCCTTTTGGAAGGTATTATTGTGATATTTGTATTCCGGGTGGTTTGCCCCGTGAATTTTAAAAAATGCCAAAAAATGAGTCTGACACGTCCGTTAATGTCCAGATGAGTTTTGAAAGGGTTTAAAGTGAAAATATGTCGCGTGAATACTCTAGGTTAATGGAAAAGTATTTTTAAGGTGAATAAAAATGCTAATTAACTTTGGGGTAAATTTTACGGTTGAGTTTTACGAGTATTTAAGTGATCCCGACACGAAAAGAAAGACCCGAGGCCTCTTTGGATGCCATAGCCGATCATGGGAGATTAAGAGGACAAGGTGGCTTAATTTGAGCTAATGTGTCCCAAAGGTGTACATTTATATTCCTTCCACTAGATTCTCATAATTTCATTTTCATTTCAAAAAAATAAAACACACACCTAAGTGTATGTGTATGGTGCATTCAAACAAAGCCACCAACCAACATCCATAAATTTTCCAACTCTGATCAAGAACGTGATATTCCGGGTTGATACGAGTGTTTGGGTATTCATTTAAACAACGTTTGGGTTGTCCGGTTCGTGTCAAAATCTACATTTTTGAAGATTTTCTTGTAAATTTTCAAATTTAAATTTCGTTTGTCCTTTTGGGTTTGTTTTGATGCATAGATGTTAGTTGTACAAGTTGATCGTCGTGAAAATCAATTTTTGGAAACGAAATGAATAAAAAGAGGGTGTTTGGTTCGTTGGATTTAAAAAGGAAAATAAGGGTTTTTGTAGTTTTGATGTTTTGGTCGTGATTGTTGAATAATATATGTTGCTAGATATCTTATTTTTGATAGTAGATTGTATAGCTTATTCGGGCTTATTTTTATGCTGTTTCTTGGCTTATTTTGGGCTTATATGCCACGTGATCTTTCCAAAATCACTAGGAAAGTGATTTTGACTATTTTGTGTTATAGCGTATGTTTGTGGACTATTTTGAGGCTTATGGTAGTAACCAAATGCGATACGTAGCTTATTAGCTTATTTTCAAGCTTAATATACGTATTTTGGAGCTTATGGACTCACGGCCCAATAAGTCTATTTAAGCCGTGGCTTAATGGGAGGGCTTATTGTGGTCCGGATTATTTTCTACTTATGAGTATATGCTTATATATGTAAATGGACCTTGGTTTTGGACTTGGATCGTATTTTGGACTTATAAATATCTTAATGGACCCTTGTTGGGCCTTAAAGCCCAATAATCGATATTTAGTCGTTATGAGAGTTTTGACGGACTTTTGAAAGTAAAAATGTATTTACGGAGTGATATTAAACGATATTTTGGGGAAAACGTTTTAGTAAACGTTAAAGTTTGAGATTTTGGAGTTTTGTTGAAAAGTGTCGAATTTATAAAAAGTGTTGAAAATAAGGTTTGAAACCTTGAAAAACATTGTATGTGCGTACGGGTCATGTTGAAATTTCGTAAAAAGTTTATACTTAGAAATTTTCCTAAAAACATGATTTTTGATTTTAAATAATAAAATATTATTTTATTATTTAATTATTTTTTTTCACTAAAAGACGAAAAATATATTTTTCTCGAAACTTCTCGAATATGTTTACTATGAGTAAACGTTTCATTTTCAACTCTAATATGATTATTTTGAGGTGACTAAGGTTACCGAATGGACTTATCGAGATATATTTATAATTATTAATTATAAATATTTACTTATATTACTTATCTATTTTCACTAAATAGTATAAGTATGTATTATTGAGTAATGAGATTGATATGATTGTTGAGATATGTCGTCAACCATTACACCACTAAATTGTTATTAGTAATTGTACAACGCGTCTAAACTCTATGCATCAAACGTGAAGATTGTTTTAGAATTGGATGATTAAATTGGGACATTAACTGGACTAGGTCGTGTGCGAGCGTCATTTCATTTGCTTGTGTGATTGAGATTTGGTTGCTAAAGACTTGCTTGAGGTGAGTTCTCGTAGCCCACTTTTTACTGTTTTTCCGTTGGGAGAAAATGATACTCAAATGTGTTTTGAAATGTTTTTGAATTGATCTGTGTGAAATGTGGTTTTGTTTTTGGGACAAGTTACATGCTTATGACTGTTATGTGAATATTAAGTGTTGTATGATTGTTTGGAGTAGATGGGTACGCCTACCTATTATGTGTGTGATTATTAGAGCGGATGGGTACGCCTACCCAGGTTTGTGTGTAATCCTGCCCTAATTTTAGTGCTCCAGCTGATAGGCCCTTTAGGTGCGTAAGTGACATATGGTTATTGATTAGCGGTGATGCTAAGGTTGTTTGTATATATTCACTGTCACATAGCACTATTGTCCACTGTTGAAATATTGGCACAACTTTTGGGTTTAAGGTCAAACCTACGAACTCACCAACATTATTGTTGACTTTTTTGAGTATCATTTTCAGGTGAAGTGAAAGAGGAATAGTTTGGTGATTGTGATAGGAGACTTAGAAGTATCCCGAGTGGAATTTCATGTGAAGTCTTGCTTATTATTTTGTTTGGTTTTAGTATTTGGAAGTTTGGCTTAAGTTTGGATTTTGGACCCCTATGAGGGCATTGAAATAATTGTAAGAGATTGTGGATTTTGGTTGTGATTTAGGACATCACTCGAGGTTATTCGAGGTTGATGGTCTTCATAGCACTTAAAGTTTATGCATTGTAGTTTTCTCTATATTGTATCTTGTGTTATGATTGATCATTATGTTACATTCCCTTGTTTCCGCCATTGTCGGGGTGTGACACCAAGTCACGTGTATTTCCTCCAACTACCTTCCAAATGCTAAATACCTGAAAAGGAACGATTAAGTACCTATTTTGGGCATAAACACACGATTTATGGGGTTAAACGACCCTGAAAAAATGTATAAAATGACACCTCATCAAATACTCCTACACTTGGGATTTGCTTATCCTCAAGAAAATGGGCTTTTCTACCTAGACAATAGCAATATGAGGGTCATTTTACCTACTCTTTAAAAGTATTTTAGAACACAACCTTCTAGACCTTGTAATTAACAGCATGGAAAGTATATACTAGCACCTCACATATGTGTTTGGGGATTCTCTCTTTCTCTCGGTTGTATAATAAATTATAACATATGGGGGAAACGGAAAATCAACACTCATTACCTGCCATAGCATATAAATTACCATATGCTTGATAAAGGATCAAACCTCCACCACTAGGTGCAAGTATTGTTCATTACTATCTAAGAGGTCTTTTAAAGGGTTGTGGGGTGTAGGTGTAAGATAACATATAATAGAAATGGAAACGGATGGGATACATTTGGATGGCTTTGGGTGAATTTGAAGTGGAAGGGTTAGCTAATTATTTACACGAATACACGCTGGTTTGGTTGCTAAGCCAAGACTCGGACGAAGATATACAAACTACACACAACTCTACATCAATCTTTTTCTTTTTATTTTTTATTTTTTTAATAACATAATACATCACATGGGGTTTATAATACGCACCCCTACACTTGAGCTTTTACATGCTCGATATTTACAATCTAACTAATGACCCGATATGAGGTGGATCAAAATAACATGGAGATCATTTAACAAATATATGGGGGTATTGACTTAACTTTTCTTCCCTATTCTTTCGCGAAATAAATACTACTATGAATCCTAATCGTCCCAAAACAATATTTACAAGGATAAGGACTTAGCAACCGTGTACTCAATAATTAACTTGGGTTAAACACAATAATGTAATAAAAATAAGTACATACAAGGTGGGCTAAGGCTTTTTGGGTGTAACGATTAGTTTAAGGGTTACAATGCTCTTCATTAATTATCTGGAATCCACCAGAAAATTACGAAAACCGTGAAAAATGATAGGCTCGAAGGGTTGTACTAGGGGTATCCTGCACTAATAATGAGTGCATGGCAAGGGAGTGGGATAGTTATATGATCAGTGTGACCATCATAACAATTACAGGTTTAAAACATGGGTTAATCGTAATGCCTCTTATCAAGCAAATCCTAATACTTACTATGCGGTCTCTGGATGCATCACAATAACAAGTTCTAGAATTTAATATGCTACCGGTACACTCATATAATTTAATACCGATACCATTGCTCCAGAAAAGGCGACAAAGACCATACGTACACACCCATAACGACGGAATAAACACATATGACTGCATTCGAACCTTAACTCGAGAAAGCTAAAGGTATAAATTATCTTGGGCATCAATAATGGATACCCGAATTCCTAAAGATCTAAAGGCGAACCTCACATTTTTTAGGTGGAATTTTAAGGGTTTTTGTGCTAATCATACACATTTCTATCCATGAGACGCTATTAATACTTGGTTTTCATCGGTATGTGTCATAAAAAAATAATTTTAGTCAAAATTACCTTATTATGCTATGTTTCGATATATTACCCATCATTTTAAGGACAAAGCAAATGACAAATGAAAGAATAGTTTCTAAGGCTTATTTCCCCCCTACACTTAAGTTGAACATTGTCCCCAATGTTCTATAAAGGTACCCGTAAAAACAAATAAAGGGAAAAGAAAACAAGGAAAAGAAACTAGTACTCCCCTGGTTTCCTCAATAATGGAGAAGAAACATGCGATAACTGGTTAAATCGTCCTCCAAGAATCATCCAATAAAACTTCCTAAGAACTTCCAAGCTTCTTCTCGTCAAATATAACCTGTAATCAAAGACAAAGACAAATATACCAAGCATAAAATGTGTGATATAATAATATACAATTATGAAATTAGGGTTTGACTCGATAAAGTAGTAAAGATAGGATGAGAGAATTGTCAAAATCATTAGGTTTTACAGGTTTATAGCAGAAAAATACATATATTAAATGTTATGCAAGTTTTATTTTCAAAAATAATTAAAAACTTTAAGTTTTCAGGACCTGGTCGTTTGACGTCGTCAGGAATATCCTGACGCCGTCACAGGTGTCGTGGTGACGGCGTCGCGTGTAAATCGTGACGCCGTCTCCACGTTTTGTGAAAAAGAAATTTTTGTTTTTGATGAAAAATTTCCTGCACTTGATTCCATAAGTTAATTCCTGTACGAATAGCTGCATAAAACCTGAGATTTGGCAATTCAATCATATGACTCGAAACTGACGCGAATTAATCTAAACAATTTATATAACATGTTTGAACTTTAGCTCAAAAGCCGAATAAATTCCCCTACACTTATTATTTGCAAAATACCTTTGATTGAAATTAAGACGAAGTTAAAGACAAACAAAGCATGATTACAATATAGTTCAAACATAATAAAACAAACTATAAAGAATTAAAACATACATGGAATTCCTAATTTGCGGGAAAAGTAAATTGGGTTGCCTCCCAAGAAGCGCTTTTCTTTATTAACGAGTCTTGTAGCTAGACTCAAAGTCACACGTTCTTGCGTGACTTATCCTTCATCGTCCAATCCAGTTACATATTCAAGGCCTAACTCTAAACATTCCTTGTAGAACCCTAATATCTTACTCATTACATAGTCAACTCCTCTTCTCTTATCCTCCTCGTTCCTAAGGTAGACCAATTTTGTGTGTTCCTTTTTCTAGGTTCGACAACGAGTTGTATTGTTCTATCTTATGGGGCATTTTATAGGAAACTTCATCATTTTCGTTGGTGAACCTAACTACTCCTTTGGGTAGGTCGTGAGTCATGTTGGATATTTCAATGAAAGGCCTCCCTAGTACTACTCGTGACAACCTAGGGTCTATGATCGAGCTAATATCCTTGACAATCATGAGGTCTACAACATTGGTGTTAGCCTTAAAATATGTTGACTTATCCAGAATTACATTAGATCATTAATAGCCAAACATTCTTTCTCTCTCTAAAACACATACACATCTTTTCCTTTCTCTCTCTAAATAATATGGCTAAGTTCTTGTTTAATCCTCCCCGACCTCCGGATCATCTTGTTTAGCTAGTGTTTCTTATTTCCTACAATTGGTATCAAGAGCTAACCGATGGTGTATTGTATTTGTGTGTGTTGTGTTTGTGGTTTTGTTGTAGTGGTTATTGTGAGCTTATTGGTTCGGCTTATTTTTTTATATACGGCTTATCATTTAGTTTTATATTAGCTTATTAAAAAAACACTAAAAAAGGTCACGGTTTTTGGTTTATAGTATTTTTTCTTTTCGAGTTGTGGATTTCAAATCTTATCATACAACATTTGGGCTTCAAAACAGTATTTGAATCATTTGGGCTTATAGTATTATTACTACGTTGAGGGTTAAACAGTAGTGAACACAAGGGAGATTTTTTTTGTGCTGCTTATTTGAGCTTGGAACGTTTAGAGTCGAATATCTTGTAGCTTTATGTTACCTGTTTCTTGGCTTATTAAGTGGCTTAAATTGTGGTTTAATCAGCTTATTCTTCAGCTTGTTCTTGTAAGCTTATTTTTGAGCTTATTTTGGTTGTGGTCTACGGTTTGAACAAGAGAGACAAGGATGCACGGTTTGATGGTATTCACGTTTGGAAGACAAGGAGACCAAGATCTAAGGTTTTAGGAGCAAGGATGATAGTACATCTAGACAACCGACCTAGAGTAACCGATCAAGCCAAATCTAGAGCACCGATCTAGCACAACCGAACGAGTTCAACCTTCATCAACTGATCTAGTTATTTTTTATAGGAACCGATCTAGTTGTATTCCTTAAGGACCCGAACCAGTCAAAACCCTTGAGAACCAAACTAGTCAAAACCCTTGAGATCTGAACTAGTAAAAAATCCTTGAAGACCCGAACTAGTCATTCAAGCTTTAGGAACCGAACAACTCACAAGATAGCGTGAACCGAACAACTATGTAATTTTCTGGTTTTTTGGTTTCGAGTGTCGGTTATCTACGGGACTTATAACTTATACCGATGTGATCGTGATTCGTTTTCAATCAACGTGGTATATTTGCTTTTCACCGACAACAATCGTAGCATTCTGTGAGACAAGATTTACACACGTTGCATTTTATACATTTCAAACGGGGAAGAAAGTAAGAAATGGAGGGATTTTTTATTATTAATGAAACTTTTTTGCACTTTGACACATTCAGCCCCTAAACCTTTAATAATTTCAAAGTTGATCCTTTCTTTGATTAACGACCCTTTTTGTTGAAATAGCTTTTCACCATTAGTCCTTACAAGCTATAATTCTGCCGTTAGCCCTCCAAAGTAAACCGCTATTGCACCGTTAGTCCCCACATTCATAATTAACAATCGTTAATCATTCAAAGCCCAACAACAACACAACAAACACGATACATAACACTAAAAACGATCCAAATAAGATTCACTTAAATGACAAATGGCTAAAGATTCGGATTACGATGACAAGTGATCACGGAGTTGATTTGGTATCCCTTATTTGAGATTGAAGTGGGTTTCACGAAGGCGTCTACTTATTTCATCATCAAGACTTCCTTCTATTTTTTCTACCCCTTTTCTTTAAACCCAATCTATCGATTGATGACTTGCTTGAACATATACAACTTATGATTGAGACTTGGATTATCTAGTTTCTAGCAGTCGGGGTGGTTGGTTGAAGACCTGGATAACTATCACTTAAAGGAGTTACATTCTAATACTCAGTGTCACACGCAGAAGACGATGTGGATAATTTCAAGAGGTGTTATACTTCTTATACTTTTCTGGTTGGGTATAAAGTACTTATAGATTCAATCTTGCACTGTTCTTCAATCAACAACAGTGCAAGATTATGTAACAAATTTGGGGGATTTTACTTCATTTTCAAGTTTGGTATATCGGGTTTACTTCACCATGTGATCACAACAATAGCCGACAGAATTCGAGGTTGGTAAGTTAGCCAAAGAGTTTAAAGGTTGAGATGTAATCAGCAATTCTCACGGGATAATTGAAGCTACAAAATGTCAATGGTACTTCATAGTCTAAGAAAAATCCTTTAAAGTTCTTCAATATCTTTCATAACTTTTCAAGATTGATGCTTATGACAAGAACTTCTCGAGTATATGGACGTACACGACAATGATTCTTCCGAGAGTTCGCATCCATCATGGGAGAAAATGTGTACATCCGGGACTTAGTTGACTTTGATGTTACCATATCAACTTCCAGGGGGAAGTAGTGTATACTACTTTACTTAGTATGGTTTGTGAAGTATTCTGCATACGTGAGAAGAATTGTTGCTAATTCCTTGCATGTACCCCTGAACGAATATTCACCAAGACCTAATGACAAGTAGCAGTAGTATTTGATGTGGTTTTCTACTTTTACAAAATTCCGCTGTGCACATAAATGTCATATAGAAGTTTTTTCTAGCTACATCAAAGTTTCAGAATCTGCTCAAGATAGGGATGTTGGTTTGGGGGAAAATGTGTACATCCGGGACTTAGTTGACTTTGATGTTACCATATTAACTTCCAGGGGGAAGCAATGTATACTACTTTACTTAGTATGGGTTTTGAAGTATTCTGCATACGTGAGAAGAATTATTGCTGATTCCTTGCATGTACCCCCAAACGAATATTCACCAAGACCTAATGACAAGTACAGTAGTATTTAATGTGGTTTTTTTATTTTTTTATTCTACATCTACAAAATTTCGCTGTGCACATAAATTAAAATAGAAGGTTTTTTCAAGCTACATCAAAGTTTTAGAACTAACTCAAATAGGGATGTTTGTTTGTGGGGGAAGCCTGATTCAGAAACTTCGCCAAAAAGAAGTCCAAGAAGAAAGATTTTTAAGACATGTTGCATGAATTGGGGGGAAGTAAATCTAACTCATGCATACTACAATGGTTCCTGTACAATTAAAGACACTAAAGATCCAAGCTGAAGTACAAGTTTCTCAAGACCATGAAGAACTCAGAAAACAATCTACACTTTGGGAAGCGCCTTGAAGCGCTTTGGAAGACTCTATTTGTGTTGTATTTATACCTGATAGGAACATTGTAAGTAATTCCATATGTCCACATATTTGGGGATGACTGTTAGCCTTAAAATATGTTGACTTATCCGGAATTACATTAGATCATTAATAGCCAAACACGTAGGGACTAGATTAGACTATTAAGGATAGTTTAGTTATGTTTAGACTATAAATACCCCCTCCATACTTCTATGAAGGGGCGAGGATTCATCTGTATCATTTCACAAAATTATGTGTGAATTCTTTCTCTCTCTAAAACACATACACATCTTTTCCTTTCTCTCTCTAAATAATATGGCTAAGTTCTTGTTCAATCCTCCCCGACCTCTGGATCATCTTGTTTAGCTAGTGTTTCTTATTTCCTACAATAGGTGAAGTTTCCTACGAAGACATGTGTTGATCCCAACTTAAGATCGATTCCTTAGCTTGTAAAGGTTAAGTTACTTTGGATAAATCCAAAATAACTATTATAGAAACTTTGTGAATACTAAAGAGTATGCGGAATCTACTCTTTAATACTTATAAGAATATTAATGAAATAGTAAACTGCATGGACAATGTATGAACAATGATATTACTAAAAAGCTCTAATATTATTATCAATAATACGAGTACTCTGTGTAGTACTAGGGTTTACAACCTTGAAGCTATATATAAAAAATGTATGAATGTAAATGTTCATTTGGTTTATTTAAACTTTATACCCTAGGACCTCCTTTTATACACCAAGGAGTCCTAACAGGCTTACAATATTTTCCTAAGTTATCATGATCTTCTAAACATATAACTTATACGTATCTTTTACAAAAATATCTCATACTTATCCGAATTAATCTTGATTAAACAATATCATCTAATCCTTTCTCTTTTTCTTTATCCATCTGACAGTAGAAACTCCTTCTAGCATTGTAATCCTTCAGCAGATGTTAAGTAGCAACATTAACTTTTATTACCAGCAACACTAACAGTGTAACAAGCTGTAAAACTACTTAGAAATATTTTCTTCCAGTTCTCATCAGCATACTAAGTACACTAGCCTACTAACTTTATGCTAACAGTTGTAAACTTTACTCAAGCAGTACTAATCATAACACTCAGCATACTAAGTTACACTATACAGTAAGTAACTTTAATACTACAGTAATAACAACTTAGTAGATTTCTCTAAGTCCTCTGAGCAGTCTTAACTTCTTTTAGCATAGTAATATATACAACAATATGTAAACTCTACTTACAGCAAGTTACATCCAAACAACATTAAAAGCTTTAATGATAACAATCCACCCCTAACATGATATTCTTTCTTTTGAATCTCAAGTTTCTTCATTAAAAGTCTTCACCATCACCCAGGAGGATGCATTCAAACACTTCCAGGATTCTTGCCTATTTTTCATGAGTTTCAAAAGTTGATAGCACATCTCCTATCAATGGTCCATTTGAAGCTTTTGTTGAGCATTTTTGGTGATTAGTTTGCAGGTGTGAGTGGAGTTTTTCATCTACCAGCATAAAGAAATGCAGATTCTGAAAATCTCACAAAATGTCTCCACTTGAAGAAAAAACTTCCAAACATTCACATTGTAACCTTGTTGATATCTTCCACACTTTACTTCTACATTAGGTTTAAAAGGTTTAAGGGGGGGGGGGGGTGTGATAAAAAAAAGGGGGGGGGGGGGGGGGGGGGGGGGGGTTGGGGGGGTTAATAATAATATGGGGTATATATAATTGGATATTACAAAATAAATAAAAAACATACATCACCTTCATCACCCCATAACACTCTTCATATGGCCTCCTCTGCTTGTATTCCCAGGTTTAGCTTTAAACTAACTTCCCAGATTGTTTCTTCCATGGGTGGGGGGTCTTCTCTGATCAATGTTCTGAAATCCTAATCATTGATGAATACCTCCTGAACTATCCCATCAAGCTATAATTATTTAATAGTACCCATCTTTCCTTCTTTGATGATTTTCCAGTCAACAATGATTGGGGACTTAGTGTCAGTGGTTTACATCAATTCTACCTCATCATCATGAACTATCTCCATAAAGCTTTTCAATTATGTCATCATCATCCACTTTTAGCTTCTACATTTCTCATCTTATCTTTTTTGCTTTCTTTGAATTATCAGACTCAATTTCTTTTCTTGTTCTCTTCTTACTTCCTTCTGCCTGACTTTTACTTCCTTTCACAACCTATGTATCCATAGGAACAAATGAATCTACCCACTTCATAGTATTGTCAAATAACATCTGAATTTCTTCAAAACTTTTGTTCTTTAACTGACTATGCTTGTAATTAGCCATATTTTTCAAATAAGTACACATTTGATTCCTCTTTTGAGCTTTGGTTGGTGGTTTTCTTCTGATCTCTTCAGCTCTAAGCTTTGCAAAGTGCTTCTTCCTTTTGTCCATGAGCTCTACAAACAGTTTTGATCTTTCTTCAATGGTCAACTCACCCTGTTCTTTTGCTTGTAGTCTCTGAGCTAACTCATAATCTGCCTTCATCATAGCTTGAGTATTATCCTATGAAATTAAGTTATCCTCTCTTCTTTTGTCTTGCACCTTTCCTCTTCTTCTAATTCACTTGCAATTCTTCTTTGAAGCCTTTAAGCAAGTCTCAATCCACAAATTTGATATTTCTTTTTTAAAGGTTTCCCAGGTTCTATCATCTTTGCCTTGCCTTTGTCTTTAGCCTGTGGAAGTTGTGATGTGTGAGAAGATGATGTTGTTGTTCTAAATTCACTTGACTCTTGAACTACAACTCCTCTAGCCTTAGGTCTTGTAACATCAGTTGTAGTTGTTGTAGCAGCAGTTGTAACAGCCTTAGGTTTAGCTGCTTTGATCTTTATTAGGGTCTGAGCTAGAGTTAACTCATCAACATTGTTGTTGTAGCAATGACATAGTAAATACAACATACTAACTACCATTTCAAACCTCGACTTCCTGCTAATCAAAGCTCCTGTATCAAACATTAAATTATCATCATTCCTCTCCTGAGCCTCATCAACCAAAGTAACCTCTGCATCAGCATCAAGATCAGCAATTTTCCTCCCCTGTTTAGATGCATCCTCCTGAGCACCCAAACCTTCATCTTCAGAGGAAACAACTTGAGCAGATCTACCAACCTTCCTTAACCTTTTAAGCCCTAGAGTTCTTGACTTATTTCTCCTCTCTAGCTTCTTGACCCTCTCCTTTAATTTAGTAATCTCTACAACTTGAGCGTCTTTTTGTTTCTCCAATCAGAACTCTTTGACAAGTTGGTACAAAGTTCCATCATTTCATTTAGTTTCAATCTATCCTCACCACTAAGTAGTAGATCATTGGAATGTACAAGTACATGCTCCTCATTGGCAGCCTCATCAGTGATAGGCTCTGTAGAACCTCTGGTAGAGGACCTGAGTGTCCCATTTCCTCTGTTCCCCCTCCTTGTTGTTTCTTCTTAGGGGCTGTGATGGTAGATGGTTGCATAATATGGTGTGTATGAGAATCATTTGTATTTCTAACCCTCGCCCTATTCTTCAGGAGAATGAGACCATCATAGTATTTCAAATAAATGTGGGTAACCCTCCAGAAAAACGTTTTCCTTCTCTCTTCATATTAGCAAAGACCTTCTTAGTGTGAGAAGGTGTAACATAAATTTCTTTATGTTTGGTCATTCATTCAACTTGTTTATCCATTGCACAAACCTTGGATACATTATAAATTTAACTCCACCCTCTAAGTTCTTCACCATATTATCAAAAAATGTACTTGGAAAAGTTGAATTTTTGGTTTGTGGCAAGACAGATGATAGCAGAGGCCATAGTGCTACTAAATTTGTTCCAAGCAGTAGTCTTAGCACTAAGGCATTGCAGAATTGTATGAATAAGAACTTCCATTGAGGTGAAAAGAAAGCTTTATAAAAGAAGCTTTGTGTAAGATTATTTTCATACCTCATTCTTTCGCAGTTTTGCAAAAATGTAGCATTGGGTAGAACATTCAGTACCTTTCATCATCTTTAGTTGAGAGAGAGAGGGGGGGCTCTTCTCACACTCGACCAATGACGATCACTTTTTTCTTCCATCTACTAAGGCTTGTATCCTGCATCTTCCCTATTGACATTTTTTGTCTTAGCAGTAGCCCCAAACCGACTTAATGCATGAAGTATGTTAGAAACAAATAAAATGCTCGGTCCCTAGAGTTATTTATAATTTTCAACACCTAGTTAATAATAAAATAATGTATACATGCCCAACTAAGAAAAAGCCCAAAAGCCCACATCTCCCTTCCCTCTTTGTTTAAACTAATTAGAGGCTATAAATACCCCCTCCCCTTTCTTATACAAATAGTCCCACACCATACATAAATATAGACAATATGTTTTCTCTTACACTTTAGGGATTTATCTCTGTAATCTCTTACATGTAAGTTTTATTTTTCAATTAATCTTTTCCTTTCCATGTATATTTTCTCTTGATCTTATCTTTATAATAAATCCATCATTGTGAAAATTTTTGGAACCTACAATCGGTATCAAGAGCCTAAGTGGTAAGTGTTTTAATAAAAAAATTTACTATTCATGGCACTGTTCACCAGGTACTATTCATCAGGTACTATTCATCACAATGACTAGTACCCATCTAACTTGATCTTGTAGACCCATTTGAGTCCAATGACTAAGGAATGCAATGTGAACTGGTTGTATCTTCGATTATATGGTGAAGAATGCAAAGTCAACAACAGTGGGTCTGAAGAAAATATGGAAGAGATTTTATGCTGCTTGTTCGTTGGTGAAAAGCTATAAAGATAAGATCAAGAGAAAGTAGACATGGAAAGGAAAAGTTTAATTGAAAAATAAAACTTACAGGTAAGAGATTACAAAGATAAATCCCTAAAGTGTAGGAGAAAACATATTGTCTATGTTTATGTATGGCGTGGGACTTCTTGTACAAGAGAGGGGAGGGGGGGGGTGGTATTTTATCTCTATTAGGTTAAACACAAGAGGGAAGGGGAGATGTGGCTTTTGGGCTTTTTCTAGGTGGCCTGATTAACATTAATTTAATGATTAACTAGGAGCTAGAAATATAAAATAAATCTAAGTGACTGAGATTTTTTGGTTCGAACAATCTCCCTAAATTGTGGTCATTCTTTATTCGAAAAGTTGAGTTGTAGCATTCCATGTTGATGTCTTCGGCTCTTAGTTCTTTGTAATCTTCCCTTGACTTTATGTGCTTGTTTGTAACTAACTTTACTTTGACTTCAAACTTCAAACTTCAGATCTTGTTTCTTCTTGAATAGATAGCTTGACTCTGAATTTTTTAATTCATGAACTTCATGTGATCTTTGGACTGATTAATTTGCATTTCCGAACTGTGAATCCAACTTCGCATACTGTTGTTATCTTGAAAGCTTGTATTTTCTTTCTTCTTCAATACTTCATATCATTAACTTTGTTGAAGAAGATATTGATTTCAGAGTTGCGGAAGCTTTATGTATGTAACTTTCTTGATATCTTGAGACTTTACGTATTTGAGTATGAGCATGTGGTTTTCATCGATTCCTTGAGTCATCTGTCTTTGTACCAAAATTAGTCACCAACAAAAAATATTTATTTGAAAACACTAAGTTAAAGGAAGAGCCTAGAAACACACAAGATCAAAACACTTACCACTTAGGCTCTAGAAATTGAAAACACTAAGTTAAAGGAAGAACTCAATGCTGTTAGGATTAAGAATGATAGTCTTAGAGATGAAAATGTGTCAATTAAAGAACGTTTTCAAGAATTGTATAAGTCTAAGGCAGGAAGTAATAGTAGTGTGAGTAGTGGAGCAACTATCCTTGTGAAACCCAAAGCAGTTGCTTCTGGCCTATATGCTATGACACCCAAGTACGTTCCACCTCAGAAAAGAATCAATAGGGAAACCAATTCTTCTTTACCTAGGAAAGAAACAGTAACTGTAGTAGATTTGTCTAACGTGCCTGTAAATTTGCCTACAGGAATAAAATCTGTCCCAGACGCTAGCAAATCCAAGTCTAAGAGCGATAAGAAGATCCATAAGAATTTGCCAGCTAGAAGTAAGAAAGTAAAGAGAGTTGCAAAGCCCCTTAGGAATTTGAATAAAAATCGTGTTGATTCTAGTCTGAACGATAAACGTACTGGTTTTATTTCAAAGTCTATTTCTGTTTGCAAAACATGTAATGAATGTTTGGTTTTTGGTAATCATGATGAATGTGTTGTTAAATCTGTGAATGCAAAAAAACCCAAGGTCATAAATAATGCAAATGTAAAGCAAGTTTGGAAAGCGACTGGCAAAGTATTTGCTAGTGTTGGTTCTCGGTATGCCCCACTGGAGGAATAATTCACTTTAGGTGATACTTGCCTTTAACAAGGATCAATAAACCTGGAAGTAGTGTTATAGAAATTCGGATGCGTTAGAATAGTGAACCCACTAATAATTGTCACTGTGACTAGGTTCTCTGAGAAAACTCTCACTAGTTACAAACGTAAAGATAGAAACACAAAGGACACTTCCACTGGCAGTCCCTCTAATATAGAAACAATGGCAGCTTAATATCCTGTGATTGTTTATCATTTACCTGTTTAATTTGGTAAAGAATGGCTTGCAATTAAATGTCAGATTGCAACCCGGTCAAACTAAAAAGAAGGTGTACGCATCAGTGCATCTATCTTATCAAAAGAAGAGAAATTTTCTTTTTGTTCATATGCTAACCCACTGGATCCCAACTAAAATTGGGTATCTGATGTTTCAAATTATACAGCATCCTTGTTTTTCAAGTGCAGGTCATACAGATCGTCCTTTGGTATTTGGATTCAGGCTGCTCAAGGCATATGACCGGTGATCGTTCAAAGCTCATCAACTACGTGGAAAAATTTATTGGTACTGTTCGATTTGGAAATGATCAGTTTGCAGCTATTGTTGGTTATGGTGACTACAAGATCGGAGATACAATAATCACTCGGGTCTACTATGTTGAAGGACTCAGTCATAACTTATTTTCAGTAGGACAATTTTGTGACGGAGATCTAGAAGTTGCATTCAGGAAAAACACTTGTTTCATTCGTAACAAAGACAAGGTTGATCTACTTAAAGCTCCCGCCACAACCAAATCTGTATTCTATTTCACTGAAAGATATGTTGGAAGCATCTCCAGTTTGTTTACTCTCAAAAGCCTCATCAACGAAGTCATGGTTATGGCATCGTCGTTTGAATCATCTGAATTTCGGGACTCTAAACGAATTAGCTCGAAAAGACCTTGTGCGAGGCTTACCTAAGTTGAAGTACGAAAAGGAACACTTATGTCCTTCATGTCAACTTGGCAAGAGTAAGAAGTCATCTCATCCACTTAAAACAGTCAATACCAATACTGAAATTCTCAACACCCTTCACATGGATTTATGCGGACCAATGAGAGTTGAAAGCATAAACGGGAAGAAGTACATTCTGGTAGTTGTTGATGACTACACAAATTCGGTTGGGTTAGATTCTTAAGAACAAAGGATGAAACTCCTGAAGTGATTAAGAAATTCATCATTTTACGTCATCGTTGCCCTTAATGCAACTGTTGGATATCTGAGACCAGACAATGGAATGGAGTTTGTCAACAAAACACTTACTGAATTCTGCGAGAGTGTTGGAATTACTCATAATACAAGTATACCTTGGACTCCACAACAGAATGGCGTTGTCAAAAGACGGAACCAAACTCTTATGGAAGCTGCTCGTACAATGCTTATCTTTGACAAAGCTCCAATGTTCCTTTGGGCCAAAGCTGTAGCTACTGCGTGCTATACACTTAAAAACGATCTCTCGGTTCATTTCACTACAGGGGAAAACCATACTAGGAAATGCTTAAGGCAAGATACCTGATGTAATTTTTACTTTAGAGTATTTGGATCATTGTGTTATCCTACAAATGACTATGATGATCTTAGAAAGCTAAAAGCTAAAGCAGACATAGGTATTTTTGTTGGTTATGCACCTACCAAAAAGGCGTACCGAATCTACAACAAGAGAACTCATAAAATCCAAGAGACTGTTTCATGTTTCGTTTGATAACTTATTGGAAGGATAGATTCTGTACAAGCCAGTACAGTGTCTGACTAAAACTCAATGGCTCATGAACAAAATCAATGCAGGAGCCGATGGTTAACTTTTACAGTCAGGACTGAGAGAATGGGTTCTGGACTGGTACCAACTCCAACAACACTAGTGTTTCCTCTACAGAGAAACAGTTATCCGAACTGTTCCAACCTTTGTATGGTGAAGATGAAGAATTTCCACTGAAAGTTCAACCACAGTTGGTTTATGTTGCTCCTCCTCGTGCACCCGAGATTACACCTGATTCACCATCTATGACAAGAGTCACAGAAGATGCTCCTACAGCAACTACCATCACTTCACCTTTACCATCATCTCCTCCAGACATCAGTATTGACGAACTTGAGAATACCATCACTACACCTGGCAGTGATTCATTCGGAAATTCTGTTACTTATGAATTTGATTCAGAAGCATCATCTTCCGGCACTGTCAATGTAGACACTACTCACCTAAACAACCCACCTTTAGAACATGCGCAAAAGTGGACTAAGGATCATCCATTAGAGAATGTGATTGGAGATATAAATCGACCAGTATCCACAAGACGACAACTTGAAACTGATGCCATGTGGTGTTTCTTTAATAAGTTTCTAGAGAATGCCAAACCAAAGAACTTCAAAGAAGCAGTACAGTATCCTTGCTGGATCGATGCCATGCAAGAAGAAATTCATGAGTTCGAACGTCTTACTGTATGGGAACTTGTACCTGCTCTATTGCAATTCCTAGTCTATTGGGACTCAAATTGGGTCTAAAGATCAAGTAGATTAAATATGGAGATGTACTTTGAAGAAAACAAGCTTCGGTTAGTGGCAAAAGGTTATCGTCAGGAAGCAGGAATCAATTTTGAGGAATCCTTTGCACCGGTTGCTAGACTTGAAGCTATCAGACTATTCATTGCTAATGCAGCTAGCCAAGATATGACAATTTTTCAGATGGATGTGAAAACAGCCTTTCTGAATGGCGAGCTGAATGAAGTTGTCTATGTCAGTCAGCCTGAAGGAATTTTTGACCCGGATCTACCAACTCATGTGTACAGACTGAAGAAAGCTCTTTATGGGTTGAAACAGGCTCCATGTACTTGGTACGATAAGTTATCCAGGTTCTTCATGTCTACCGGATTCTCCAAAGGCGTTGTCGATCCTACGCTCTTCACAAGAAAAATAGGCAAACATATCTTACTTGTTCAAATCTATGTAGATGATATTATTTTTGCCTCCACTAATCCTAAGTCTTGTGAAATTTTTGCAAACGAAATGAGTTCTACTTTTAAGATGTCAATGATGGGACAAATGTCTTTCTTTTTAGGATTACAAATTTCTCAAAATCCCAGAGGCATCTTCATTAATCAAAGTAAATATGCTCTTGAAATTTTAAAGAAATATGGACTTGACTCTAGCGCATCAGTTGATACTCCCATGGTGGAGAAAATGAAACTAGATGAAGATAGACAAGGGAAATTAGTTGATCCTACACGTTTTCGTGGAATGGTCGACTCCCTAATGTATCTATCTGCTAGTAGACCTGACATTGTTTTTGCTGTGTGCATGTGTGCCCGGTACCAGGCAAAGCCTACCGAAAAACACTTACATGCTATTAAGCGGATCTTTCGATATCTTAAAGGAACCATTCACATGGGTCTGTGGTATCCGAAGGACTCCGGTTTTGCACTAAGAGCATTTGCAGATGCAGATTATGCAGGTTGTCAAGACACCAGACGAAGTACGTCGGGATCCGCTTAATTTCTTAGAGATAAGCTTATCAGTTGGTCTTCAAAGAAACAAAAGAGTATAGCTATTTCAACAACAGAGGCCGAATATATAGCCTTGTCTGGATGTTGTGCCCAAATCCTTTGGATGCGTTCACAGCTTTCTGACTACGGCTTTAAATTTAACAAGATTCCTCTGTATTGTGATAACCAAAGTGCTATCGCGCTATGTTGTAACAATGTGCAACACTCAAGATCCAAGCACATTGATATCCGACACCACTTCATCAAAGAGCAAGTGGAAAACAGGGTTGTAGAGGTGTACTTTGTAGAGACGAAATATCAGCTGGCAGACATATTCACCAAAGCATTACCAAGGGAACGCTTCGAATTGCTACTTCCACTGCTTGGTATGAAACAAATGTCTCCAGAAACTCTTAAGGAACTACAAGAGTCTGCCAATGCGTAACAAAGGTATCTCAACTGTGTATACTTTGTATGTATCTACTAAAAAAATTAATTAGTTAGAAATTTAGGGGGTATGACTACGGCTCAAACAATGACTACAGCTCTTTAAATAGAAAACGGGTCAATGTTTGAGGGGGAGATATCTGTGCGATTGAAAAATAGCTTATATTAATTTTAAGTACATTGATTGATCAAAACCATACAAAAGTTGCATACTTTTGATCGGGGGAGAAAATGTGACTTAAATATTATTGATAACAGTTTTTAATTAATCCATGGGTTGTACATAAATATGGATCCTCATGAATTCTCACATGTCTATCTAGTCGTTACTAGTGTGCGTGTGATGAATAGAGGCATGTTGATGTATAATTATTGGAGAAAATAGCTTGAACCTTGCATGTGCAAAACAACTTTCGAATATCGATACACATGTGTTACACACAAGTATCTTGATAAACTAAAAAGAATATTTTGCTTCATGATTGTGGATTCATATATGTGATCAAATGGTGGAAACTGCTTAGGGATGTAACATCTTATATTCCGCAAGGTTATTATTTTTTCTAAAATCTGATAGTACTGATAAGTCGTTAATATGTTTAAACAATTTTCAGCAGGTTAAGCTTTTCAGTTTCTATCACTTTTTCTAACTCAAAGCATTTTTCACATCAAATGATTTTAAGGCAACTTGACAAGGGTTAATGCTAAGTTTTGACCTGAGTTGGTAGTCTTGTGCAAAACTTTCGTTGTGTTCAAACGATTTCATCACACTTCGACTGTTTTTCAAATATTTTTTTTGCCATAGACTTCTACGGTACTTAATTGTATTAAGAGGTCGACCCTATGTTTTCTAGTGAGCCTAACGAAGCATCTAGACATAGGTTATGCTGAACACGAATTATACGGTATACTCAGCAGAAAGTAACTGTTCTGACTCACTCTTTACCATTCTAGTAGTAGCAATGCTATTAGTGTGTTAGTCTACGAACATTTGGTTTAGAGAACAGCAAGCATACGGGAATCTGATACTTAGGTATTGGAGGACTTAAAGGCTTTGAGCTGGAAAACCTGTCAATGAGACTCTTATAATGAATCTACCTGATCACAGGTGCAGTACTTGTATTGTAATCATCGATCCTCACAGAATCGAAGGTTATTGCAACCGACCGGATTAAGTA